>JAEANM010003554.1:0-22204 GCA_017656035.1 Myanophis thanlyinensis
AAGCTGGCTGAGGGATTCTGGGAGTTGAAGTCCACAAGTCACAAAATGGCCAAGTTTGCCCACCCCTGGTATAGCGTCTCCTGCTTGAGATTAGAAGACACCCCTCCCCACAAGGACTCTTCCAACTCTGATATTCTGTATTCTATTCTGTCTTCAGTTATTTGAAATTACTCTTCATCGTTGTTTGTAGAATTGCATATCCATTGCACCCTCACGAATTTATTCTCAGTGTTGCAGTCACTGGGATTGAATTCATATCCTATATTTGTACAAAAAGGAGCATTGCAACGTAACATAATAAACAAGAAGATACAAGGATCCACTAAAAAAAATACTATAGCCATAAAAAAATAAGAGATTATTTTTATTTTCTCATTTTCTTAGATCTTTAAACTTCCCAATTGCAAAAGTTCTTACAATAAAGACATTTTAAAAGAACCAGAATAAAACCTATAGATAAAATCAAATTTTAAAAAATTCAATTAGCCTATGAACTAGGCACCTCTTGGGGCCAAATGTTCTCTGAAGTGCCACATCGGACTAACAATCCAATTAGTGCAGTCCAGCCAGTCAGATGCATTTAGCAATATTCAGTTCTATAGGAAAAATATAAAATAAAATTAGGTTCTGACAAATTGAACAGGCAGAGCACTTACTGCCTTATTGCAATGTTGCAATGTTTACAATATTGCTTAGAAAGTTTTATTTTCTAAACATTTCAAAGTTTTGTGTCTACCAATAGCCTGAAAAGAAGTCATTTTTCATGCAGAAAATCTTTTTTCCTGGGTTTATTGCCCATGCTATTGAATTCTGATACAGTTTAATATCAATTGCTATTTCAAACCTGCCATAAGCCTCTGCTAAAATAATGCTAATGTATAAATCAAGAGGGAGATAAGATTCTGCCACAGATACTGTTTTGGTATCTGTGAGATAATTACAAGTCTTACTAGATAAGTCAAACTTGTTGCCATCAATAATCACAGCAGGAATCTGTGCTTTCAAATCTGTGCTTCTGGTCATTTCCAAGAATTTGGCTGGAAGAAAAAATATCCCAGCAGCTGAGGGAAATGGAGGTAAGGGCCTTGGCCAAGGTTAGCTACAGGCATTGAATAGATTTATTATTGTTATTATGGTCACTATCAATAATTAAGGATATTAAGCATGAAAACAGGGCTGTAGACATTGGCCTTCCACATCAACATTCCAGGAGTAAAATGTGAAGGTAGCCTAATATTTGTAAAGCAGACAGATTTTATTCATCTGCCCCTTGTGGAATTTATTCTGGGAAACATTTTAATTCAGTGCAGAAATAAGGAAAGGAGATTATTAGTGTAAGATTAGTTGTATTGATCTGAGAATTAGCCCTTCTTGTTTTATGTGGGGCAACAGTTCTAAGACAGATTTGTGGCAGCATGCAGATAAAGAGAGAAATACTCCCAGGCTAAGGATTGTTACACAAGCTAATAAGCCGGATCCTTCATCAGTTTGACTTTTTAATAGAAAAAGGTTCATTTCTCCTTCATTCCTCCTGTAGTGAACAAAGGCTCATCTAACAGTCATGATGATCATGCTGAAAGAGAAGGAGGGGCTGGATATAGATATGTACAGGTAATCCTAGATTTACAACTATGCATTTAACAACTGTTCAAAGGTTACATTGGCACCGAAAAAAGTGACATAACCAGACCTTATGTTTTATAATTACTGTAGTATCCTCGTGGTAATCATGATCAAAATTTGAGCAACCGACATGTATCTGTGATGGTCGCAACATCATGTGATCTTTATTTGCAACCTTCCCAGCCTGTTTCCAATAAACAGTCAGTAGGGGAAGCTGGATTCACTTAATGCAGAGGGGTCAAACTCGCAGACCACTGGCTGGATGTGTCACACGCTGGCCACCCCCTCCCCTGGTATAGCGAAGGGGGGAAAGTTGTGAGACACGAGTTTGATACCCCTGACTTGATGTGTGTTTAATGTAATAACTGTACTAATTCGGTTAACACCCCTAGCAAAAATAGGCTGTAAAAGCAGGTGCAACTCACTTAACAATTGCCTTGTTTAGGTATGGAAATTCTGGCCCCAATTGTGATTGTAAGTAGAGGACTGACTGCCTGTACTAGATAAAAAATAATTGTCTAAAAAAAAGGTTAGAGTCAGTTTAATATAGATATAAACCAGTTGCAGGATATGAGATATGTAGAGAGCATCCTGACGGGCAACATCACAACCAATACGGACACTTAACCAGGAACCACAAGCACACTCAGGACCACAACAAGAACCATGACTGCATCCAACTCCCACCTTCCCAACTACCCTTAACTATTTTTCTAACCCCCCCCCCTTCCTACCTAACTTATCCGCGGTTGCGTAAGCATTTCACTGCATGTCGTACCATGGATGACTGTGTATGTGACCAATAAATTTGAAAATTGAATTGAAATTGAATGATATGCCCACTTTTGTATCTCATAGTGTGCTATTTATACAATGTTTATTAGGCACAAACAACTAGACTTATTCATACAGAATTCAAACTACTGTAGCTACTTTATTGTTTTCTGCCAATAATACAGGAATCTCCCCAGCCTGCCAGCTTAAACCTGGAAAAAACTTGATAAGGCTCAAAGGTATTCCAGTTTCTGCAAGCCAAGTACAGGCGGATTCCCTTGTCATGTTGTCTGCGTGGCGCTTTCAAGATTACAGTGGGGCCAAGAATACATTGCTAAATTGTTGAATAAATCAGCATAGTACTCTGATGATTCTTCCCTTCCCCCCCCCCCCCGTGGGAAAATACCATTGAAATATGTATTTTCAAATTCTGATTGGTTTTTTTACAACATGCCACATCAGAAATGCTAGAAAGACCCTCAAGTTCCACCCTAGCCTTCTTCAACACTGCTGCGTGCTTTCTTTGCAGATCTTCAAAGCTCAAAAACATGGTTATATATTTAAACTTGGGCTCACTGCCTGCCCAGTTTTTCCTACCTTGGGGGTAAGGGAAGCTTATACGAGTATTTGAAAAGTAGGCATGTGAATTTATGACATGAATGAAAGTGCACAGTATCAGGCCAAAAAAAATAAAAAAAATAGAGGTAGCCCAGCAGAGCAATACAACAAGGAAAATCAGTAACGATGATAACAACAATAGCAAAATGATAATGCCTTAAGAAATAATGCTAACCTGCAATCCGCTTCTGCTAATGTGTTTGTAATTTGGAATAGAGGCGATTAAATCGGTTCTACCAAACATTTCCACTTAAGTGGCTTGTAGGCAGGGGTGTTTATATGGATTGGAAAAAATGGCTGAGTTGTTTTCGAGTACAAATTGAACGTATCAAGAGAGAGGCAGGAATTTAATGGGTTACTTTATACTTGGAAAGTCCATTTATCCCTGGAATATAAAGGGCAGTAAACCCATTAGGGAAGGAGATAATTGCTTTCTTTGACCCCCTCTGCCTGAAAGAACACTTTTTTTAGGGAAGTTTAGTACAAAAGGTATTACGTAACTACCG
This sequence comes from Myanophis thanlyinensis, assembly GCA_017656035.1. Taxonomy (NCBI): domain Eukaryota; kingdom Metazoa; phylum Chordata; class Lepidosauria; order Squamata; family Homalopsidae; genus Myanophis; species Myanophis thanlyinensis. The sequence continues at coordinate 3,522 of JAEANM010003554.1, forward strand.
CATTAAGAAAACAAATTCTTATCAACTAAAAAAAAAATCTGGTTGTGGAATGGGAGAAATAAGCAACTTTATCCCCCAATTCTTTGATTTATGACTTCAATTGGGACTGGAATTTCCATTGCTAAGCAAGGAGTTAAGTGAGTTGCACACAACTTCCTAGACATTTTTGCTAAGGTTGTTAAGTGAATCATGTGGCCATTAAGTGAATCATGAAAGTCGTTACGTGAATCCAGATTTCCTCATTGGCTTTGCTTGTCAGAAGCCAATTGGGAAGGTTGGAAGTGGAGATCACGTGACATTGGGACACTGCAACTCTTGTAAATATATGCCAGTTGCCAGACTGCAGTGGCTGTAGATATGACTACTGAAGGTAAGTCATTTTATTCAGTGCAACTTCAAGCAGTCAGTAAGTGAATGGTTAGAAATTGAGGACTACCTGTAATTGGTGATACCAATATGTTGCTTTTTGAGGAAAAAATACAGAAACTTCTTGAGAGACCAAATGTCCAAATCCTGAATTGGAGAAAGATAGATCTGCCATGGGGATAGTCAGAATTGATTTAGCTTTATGGAGTTTTATGTGTTGTGGTTTGTTTTTTTTTAAGGGGAAAAGACAGGCTTCTAATTATGACTCAATATACATCGGCCTCCATAAGAGACTTTTAGTTATCCTTTAAAAAAAAATTTTTTTTTAAAGGAATACGTGTCATTTCTAATGTTTTCTGTCTGCTTCCATCAAGGGTCTTTGTGCAATTTTCCTTTTTCTTAAGTTTGAAGCATCATCTCAAAATGTAAGGGATTAATTTGCAAGAAGAGGGGGGAAAAACCTCCATTCCTTTAATTCATGTTTTAAAAGGTACTTACAGAATATTGCATTTATCCTCTTTAGTCACTTAGGATATTTAGCTGAAAAGAAGTCCCTGAGCACTTAAATTTTATTAATGTGCGTGACTTCCGCTTTTTTGCATCATAAACACATTTTTTGTTCTCCTCCTCTATCATTTGTAGTAGTAAGACCTTGAAGCATTCGAAGGTTTTTAAACAGCCACTTACTTACCTGAATGCCTGCAACAAGTAAGAATCTGGAAAAATTGAGAAGTTGTAAATTGAAGTGTAGATGTAGAAATGAAAATATCCTGTGAACTGAGACTTTGGGTGAGGGGAGAGAGAGAGAGAGGGAGGGAGGGAGGGGACAACCATAATCAACTACATCCCATCTATTAAAATAAGGAACTCAATATAGTAGCAACAGTGAAAAGAGGCTATATGGTTGCAGCATTTGGGAATGTCAACTTATTTACCAAAGCACGTATAGGAAGGACAAGAAACAATGGATGGAAACTAATCAAGGAGAGAAGCAACCTGGAATTAAGGGGAAACTTCCTAACAGCGAGAACAATTAACCAGTGGAACAGCTTGCCTCCAGAAGTTGTGGGTGCTCCATCACTGGAGGTTTTTAAGAAAAGGTTGGACAGTTACTTGTCTGAAACAGCACAGGGTCTCTCCTTCTGAAGCAAAGGGTTGGACTAGAAGACCTCCAAGGTCCCAGTTCTTTTCTGGTTTTTTTTTTTACCAATTTTCAAATCTGGAAAGGTTCACCCTGATCCAACTCCAGATGTTGGAAAGTCAGGATGACCTCAGTTTCATCAGAGTGCCAGATAGTCACAGCCTAATTTGCAAGCTGGCTTCAAATTGGGAATATAGACCAGGATTCAACAATAAACCCCAGCCCTCCAGTCACTTAGTTCCTTATTCAGTCTTTGGCTTGACTTGGTAAAAAGCCCAAAAATTATTTGGCTAAATTAGAACCTTTATTGCAGACAAGAAGCCTTAAAAATAGTTTGATTTCCTAGCCTAGTGCAAAGAATTCAGAGCCTATACATAATGTACTGTATTTTTCGGAGTATAATGCACACCAGAATATAAGAGGCACCTAGATTTTGGAAGAAGAAAACAAGAAAAAAAGTTTGGGGCCTCCATGCATCTTGTGTTCCCTCTCCCCAGCTCCCAGAGGCATTTTGCAGGCTTCCAGAACCCTCCGTGTGGCTCATTTTCACTAAAAAAGAGCCCATTTTTTTGCCCGTTTTTTGCCAAAAATGAGTCATGCAGACGGTTCTGGAGGCCTGCAAAATGCTTCTTGGAGCTGGGGAGACACATGGGGGGTTGGGAGGCCAAAATTGGTCCATTTTTGGTGAAAACGGGACATGCAGGGGGCATGGGAAGCAAAAAATGGCCGTATAAGACACACCACAATTTTCATCCACTTTTAGGGGGGTGCATCTTATATGCAGAAAAATACAGTATGTATGTACTCCAGATGTTTATCCTACACATTCTCCACCCACTATTCTGGGTTATTGAATACTTGGGCAATATTTTAATGGCCTTGGGTGGCAACTGAGATACATTGATATAATAGTTCCCTCCAGCCTGGAATTGGCTGATTGCTGCCTTGCCAGATTCAATCCAGACAAATTATTTGGCTGGTTGGATAAATTCATTTCCACTGCAAGCAATGAAACAGATTCTTTTCAAAACAAAATAAAAGGCAGCTCCATCTGTCTTCTGCAGGGCTTTTCAGTGGGAGTATAGCTCTTCTGAATTATGGACTACGTTGCGTTGCTCGGAGACCCAATTCAGCATCTGCTGGGACATAGATTTTCTCTTTCTGCAATAAGAGAATCACATTGCCTTTGATATGAAGAAATGACTTTATAATATCCACCTAACAGATTGAATGGAGCTATACTCGCTTTATGGCTCGGTTATCATCTTTCATGGCTATTTCAGCAGTTTTTGGAATTGGTCGACCAATTTTGACAATTGGTCGGTTTGGCATTTTCCACCAGGAAACTAAGAATTGTTTTGGGAGAAGCAAACAATGGTGCTGATGTCACATGTTAGCTTTCAGGGAGAGAAGCTCCACTAAATTCAGTTTGACTTAGATATCTTCCATTAATATGTACTAAATAACATTGGGTTAATTAATATCAAGAACATATTGCATGAGGAAGTCTAGTCCTTCACCACCATCTCCTCCTAACCCTTAGCCAAAGAGAACCTACATCGAGAGCACATTAGTTAGAATGTAGTATTATATGCTAACTCTGCCAATTGCCAGGAGTTCGATCCTGACAGGTTCAAGATTGACTCAGCCTTCCATCCTTCTGAGGTGCGTAATATGAGGACCAAGACTGTTGGGGGCAGTAGGCTGAACCTGTAAACTGCTTAGAAAGAGGGCAGTAACATACAATGAAGCGGTATATAAGTCTAATTGCTCTTGTTATTTTGTGGCTGCTATTTTTGTCATGTGGTTGTATCAGTGATGCATTATGATTTAGGATTATAGTATGGTGAAATGTTAAAACTCCCATTTTAAAATTCTGTTGATGAATGATCACTAACATCAGTATGACCTTTGATAAGTGTTGTTCTTGATCTTTATGAGGTGGTGAGATTTCTCTCCAAGAGATCGAAATCGTGTCATCGACTGCTGTCAGAAATGATGATGGTGCTGATGATAATGCTGTAAAATTGTTGACGTCTCTTAGAAATCACATGGATAGATTTTTATCTTGACTGTCAGAAGTACTCAGTGTTATCTGTACAGAGAAAAGTTGATTTCTGGCCTTCACACCTAGCTGCTTCAGAGAGATCAAATTCACTGGTTCTTCTGTCTTTTTTCAAAGCTATTAATGCAAGTAGCTGTCATAATGTCCTTAAGTAATTAATTATCTCATTTGCTGAAGTACTACGCTCTTTGGACTTAAAGCCTTACCAATCACTGGATGGTTCTGAGTTTTGAAAGCTCATTCATCCTCATCATCTACCTATAATTTTCTAAATTAAAACTCCCTTACTCTTCCTCCGATCTTTCATGAGGTAGTTGGTTCATTTTCCTTTTTCTTTTTTTTATAATTGCCTGCCAAAGAGAAAGGATTATATTTTACTTTTGAAAGAAAGAGTTTAAGAGCACTTCTGTGCAGAGTTAAGATGTAATCTGGCACAACACCGGATAAGAAAAATCTTGCCAACAATACAAAAAAAAGCAAAATAGCAGAATATATGGCAATGGGGAAATTGTATTCCTTGACTTACAACCATTCATTTAGTGACCATTCAAAGTTACAACAGCACTGAAACCAAAGTGACTTACAACCAGTCCTTGCATGTACAACAGTTGCAATAGCCACACAATCATATGAACAAAATTTGGTTGCATATTTTTATAGTGGTTGCAGTGTTGCAAGATCATTCTGACCTTGTTTGTTGGCTTCTGACAAGTCAAGTAACTAGGAAAAGCTAGATTTGTTTAACAACCACATGATTCACTTAACAATTGCATTGATTGACCTAAACAATCATGCCAAAAAAGGTCATAAAACTAGACAAAATTGAATCTCCCCATTTCTATCTGGATGCTTTTATCAACCACACCAAACTGGCTCTTGGTCCCCAGTCACTGTCCTGAAATTTAGATCGACTTTCCACACCATGGCACAATTCAAATGTGCAGCTAATGCATTTCCCAAAATTCCCAGGGAATATGGTCAGAAGGGATAAAATAAAAAAATGAGGAATAAATTAAACATCATGATAACTGAGGAACACAAGCAACAGTTTGAGTAAATTTGCTCCTCTGGGACTGTTCTATTTCTTTTCATCCTTATTCATATTCAATTCTGAAATTAATTTAAGAAGTCATATTTCCATGGGATTGTAGTCCATAACTAGGGTACCACAACTAAGAATTCTCTATTTCTATTTCTTGCAAAAAGTCTACATAAAGGCTTCCATTCAGAGTTAAATTTTGCCCATTTCCTCTAAAGAGAGCCATTAATTTTGTCATCCCTGCCAGTTTCATCACTTTCATTCATCACTGTCTCATTATCATTATAGTAGAATCTTTCCAACATTGGGCATATAGAAGTCTTGGCGCTGTGATCACATAAAAGATTCAAATACTATGATATATTTTTTTTAGCATTTTTTTCCATCAACCGCAATAAAAAAAATCTCTGGTCTAAATTGTATCTAAAGTTTCATTATTTTTTTTCTTTAATTAATGTATGTAACAATAAAATAACAAAATGGAAGGATCTTGGAGATCTTCTAGTCCAAGCCCCCATGTCAGACAAGTGGTTGTGCCATCTCATCTTAAAAACCTCCAGCAACAGAGCACCCACAACTCTACTGGTATATTGTTCTTAACTGTCAGGAAATTTCTCCTTAGTTCTAGGTTGATTCTCTCCTTGATTAATGTTCAACCCTTGCTTCTTGTTCTGCCCTCAAATGCTTTGGAGAATAGGTGGGCCCCCTGTGAAAGACCCTCAAATATTGGAACACTGCTATCATGACACCCCTGGTTTGTATTTCTGTCCAATATTTTTTTCCTTTGTTGCATTCCATGATAAATATTCCTTCTGATTCTTACACTTCCAACAAATATTTTAAGTTCCTTTATCATTTTAATGGTGGAAGTATACTGAACCGGGCTTGTGATATGGATGGACCAAGCAGTACATTTTGTATGTAAGAAGTCAAAGAACCATATATTATTATTATTATTCTTTTAGCTGTTCCTGTTAGGGGTCACCACAGCAAATCATCCTTTTCTGCCTAACTCTATCCTTATCATCCTCTACTCTACAAAGTACAAAAAAAAAAAATTCTACAAAATTCTACAAAAAGAATTCCCTACAAAGAATCATACATTAATCAACACAAATATACTCATTATTGCTTGTCTGCTTCAAGATAACTTTGTCAAAATTATACATGATTTAATGGATTAGTGGAAGGAAAGATTGTCAATTTAAGCCAGATGCCCATGAAATGATGAATAACATTTTCCAAAACACCTAACATATTTGTCTAACAGAAAACCTATATTCACTAAGAACAGTAAATACCTATTTTGAAGGGAGTCTGTAAATATTCTCCATACTGACTTATCCTCTAATGTTTGATGCTTGGCAGCTGTTTTGGGCATTGCCAAAAATATGAACAAATAGATTTTTGAGCCATGGTGGTGCAGTGGTTAGAATGCAGTATGGCAAACTACTTCTGCTGACTGCTGGCTATTTGCAATTTGGCAGTTCCAATCTCACCAGGCTGAAAGTTGTCTCAGCCTTCCATCCGTCCAAGGTCAGTAAACGAGGACCCAGATTGTTGGGGGCAATATGCTAACTCTGTAAACTGCTTAGAGAGGGCTGTAAAGCACAGTGAAGCAGTATATAAGTCTAAGTGCTACTGCCATATTATAGTTTTGTTCTATATATTTATCTTTGAAGGTGTCTTTCAGTCTTTGAAAGAATGAAACTTTAGTTTGTTTAACCAATATTAAAAAAACCAATATTCCCAATGCTTATCTGTCAATAAGTAATGGTCAATTTAGGCTTATCATCAATTAATATCTAATTTGGAATGTGGATAAAATAGATTATAATGTCCTTCAAATGGAATGAATCCTCAAGAGCATAGGAAGATGCCTTCAACTAAGTTAGATTTCTCATTCATCCAGCCTAAGTATTTATTTTTAAAATGTCTTGCCTGGTTTTGATTATACTCCTGGGTGCCAATAGCAATTTGCAATTTTCCCAGAGTTCCATATAAGAGTTTCTCATCTAGGACTCTAATATTTGGCATGGAACTCAAAACCACCTGATTAAGTCTGAAAGAATGATTCCTCCTGGAAATCCAATCTTCACTGAACCGTAAAATAAATTATGGTAGTATTTTATCATTTTCTATGGTGTACATTGTTTAGAGCTGTTGCTGGTAAAACCTCGGGAGGACAAGAAACACAATGTTAGTAGATTCTGCTGCTTGTGAGTGAAGTCCTTCCAAACTAACATTAGCTCAGATATTTGCAATCAGTTGCATACGCAAAGCACTATCCAAGCTATTATTTCTCCTTGCAAAATTTGGTCAAATGTGCCCAAGTTCTGATAGGTGTCCTCGGCATTTAATAGCCACCTGCCAGCTGGCATAATGATGGCTCTAAATAAATAGATAAAAATAGCATTGACTTTCTTCTCTCCAAGTGAGAAGTAACATTTCTGTGCTGGCAGGCAATTTGGAGGCCTTAAAGAATAAAAGACATGTCCCTTAGGCATGCCTGATTCTTATTTTATTGCAATAAGTCCCACTTATACATAGGATGTATCGCTTCTGGAGTTGGTCATAGTTGCCTAAAAGATCTGTGTGTAAACCTTTTCTATTTTGTTTGCTTTTTATAAAGCAATTGGTTTGAGAAGAAGGGCATCATGTCATTAATAAAATTTCTAAAATTCAGATGTCCATATTTGGAATTGCTAACATTTGGTTATAGTCATCTGCCATTGTGAGTAAGAAGTTTTGCAGCTGAAATGGAATAAATGCACCCTGTCACCTCTATGATTAGAAGCTAAAACAATGTCACAGGCACCCATGATGCCTTTGTCAAAATGATGCAAATTACTGATAGTCCTTGACTCATGACCGTAATTTAGCCCAGAATTAGGGTGGTAAGTTATAGAGGTCATTAAGTCATCAGCACGTGACTACATCTGATTTTACAAGGTTTTTTTGCCATGGTCGTTAAATGACCTGTTTTCTTCAATGAGTGGGGGTTTTTTAATTGCTAGAAATGAACAAAAAATGCTGAAAATCCCAATCACATGGCAGTGTGGCAAATGGCCATAAATGTGAGCCAGTTGCCACGCATCCAAAAATGAAATTACGTGACTGTAGGGGAGTGGTATGTAGCCATTGGAACTCATAAGTAGCTCTGGAAAAGTCTGTCATAATTTTGGTCATTAAGCGAGGACTACCTATATATCACAGACTATATGGCATTAGTTTGATGGTATTTCTTCCCACCACAAGCACTATCAAATGGATGCCTGAATTCCTCTGTTTGGCATGCTAGCAAATAGAGTGACAATCACGTTTTTCTAAGGGTGAGCGCCATGGATGATTGAAGTTGGATTCATGCTTAGTAACTGAATTGGCTTTCTCTCATTCTACAATGCCAGACATTTATGTTTCGTTGACTATGCTACATTTAGGCAAGCTGTGCTTACACCCTGTGTAAATTCTAGTCAACATCACTGCTGGATGGAATTGACATCACTGATTTTGAGTAAATATTCTTAAAGATTGCATTGGAGTGTAAACAGTTCTTACTTTTCTCATACAGAAGCCTTCTGAAGGCGTGGGTATTACTATTATACCTCTCATTATTTCTATCACCTATCCCCTCCCACTTATGACTATAACTTTGTTGTATCTTTATTATTTATGCTGATTATTGTCTCCTAGTATGATTTGATTGCTCATTTGTACCCCATGACTATCATTAAGTGTTGAATCTTATGATTCCTGACGAATGTACCGCTTCCTTTTATGTACACTGGGAGCATCTGTACCGAATACAAATTCCTTGTGTGTCCAATCACACTTGACCTATAAAGAATTCTATCTTCAGGTAGATGTTAGCTGGTGGAATCAAATTGAAACTTTATTATAGTCATTTACCAGAAATCAAACATAAAAAATAAAGTCTAATATATTATAAAATATTCAATTCATTCTCATAGATAGAAATAGAACATAGACTCATAAGACTGGAAGGGGCCTCAGTGGTCTTGTACTTCAACCTCATGATCAAGGAAGGAGATGTTATACCATCCTGGACAAATGGTTGTCCAGACTATTTTTTGAAAAGCTTCAATGATGGAGCACTCACAACTTATGAAGGCAAGCTGTTCCGCTGATTAATTGCGCTCATTGGCAGGATCTTTCTTTAATGAATTTCCATCCATTACTTCTTGCTCATTGCTTCTCTGGTGCTTTGGAGGATAACTCCACCCTCTCTTCTCTATGATAGCCACTCAAGTACTGAAAGACAGCTATTAAAGAGCCTTGGTGGTACAGTGGTCAGAGTGCAGTACTGCACGCTACTTCTGCTGACTGCTGGCTGCCTGCAGTTTGACAGTCAAATCCCACCAGGCTCAAGGTTGACTCAGCCTTCCATCCTTCCGAGGTGGGTAAAACGAGGACCCATATTGTTGGGGGCAAGAGGCTGACTCTGTAAACCACTTAGAGAGGGCTGTAAAGCACTGTGAAGCAGTACAGTATATAAGTCTAAGTGATATTGCTATCGCTAATCCTTCACTTGATAGGACAAACCTACCCAGCTTCCTCAACCCTTGATCAACTTAGCTTCCAGATAAGTAAGGTTACTTCTGTACATACTCATTCTTTCTGATGGTGGTTGGCCTTATCATAAGATACCTCTATCCCTTCCCAGGGAGTTGATGGTTTTAGGATTTCTCTCAATTTAAGTGAGCTTACATAAACCATTTTACATAAATTGTTCACTGTAACCCGGGACTTGTTTTAAAAATAGCTGACCCAATCTAAAAACCATATTACTATCTGATTCAAATCTATCTAATCCATGTGGAGCTTTTGTGACACTGGAATTTTTTTCCAGTGTCACTGGAATATGCTTTCCCAAATGGCTAAAGAAGATCATTAAACCATTAAGATTCTAGAAAAGGCTTCTCTAGAATGGGGTGGGTGGAGTGGAATAGAATAGAATAGAATAGAATAGAATTCTTTATTGACCAAGTGTGATTGGACACATAAGGAATTTGTCTCCAGGGCATAAGCTCTTGATGTACATATAAACAACAAGTGATGAATCATGATCATCATAATCATAAGATACATTCATCAGAAATCATAAATACAACACTTAGTGATAGACAGGATACTAAGTAAGCAGTTAACATAAATCATACTAGGATACTAAATAAAACAATGCAAAATATTTTTAGGAGAGAGAAGCCGTGGTTAAGATATCTTCATCAGACAGCTATAAGACCAGTGGTGGTATTCAGCTTGGATGCACTGGTTCTAGCAAACCAGTAGTAGCGACAATCATTTGGCTCCGCCCACCTACCCCTGCCCTATCCTGTCCTATCACCTTCCTCTTTTTTTTTCTTGCTTACCTGAGTCATGTGGCACAGCTGTTTTCCGTGCCTCCAAGCCTTTCTATTCACTGGAGCTGCCTCTGTTAAGCCTAATTGCTATATTTCTGAAGCCACAAAGCAGCGCACGCACCGAACCGGTAGTAAAACTGGTTGCATCCCACCACTATATAAGACAACTCCTAAATTTGATAGGTGAGATGCAATTTACTGATAAAAAAGAATATTTGTAGCTCAGGGTTAAAATGGACAGTCCTTGGTGCTCTGAGCTTGGTTGTTTTCTTGCAATCATTTCATTATCCAAACTAGGTAGTATCATCAGGGCTAACAGGGAGTGGGATTTGCTCTCAATTTATATTCTACCAGTAGTGGCTTGCCCTGTCAGTGTTGATAGGAGTGGTCTTGGAGGATATTTGGTTGGACTGTTTATTGTTAATTTGTTTGGCAGTTTCTTGATTGAAGTATTCTTTACTTCTTGTTTGTTGGTCTGGAGTTAATCTTGGTGTTAATGTCTGCTCAACTGGGTATTGATTGCTGGTGGGAAGCTTTTTGGTCTTTTTGTTTCCTTTTTCGCTTGGCTTGTTGATTGTCTCTTTTGCACAATATGTAGATGCCATTTATGTATATGTGTCTATCAGCCAACTTGTCAGAGTTCCAACCTTCTAGAAATTCTCTAGTGTTTTGGGACTTGGCTTGGTAAAGGGTGCTCACCGTTTCCAGGTTTAAACTATGGTTAGGTCTGTCCATATATTGTGAAATTAAAGAGTTTTCATTATATTCATTCATTAGTTTTCATTTTATTTCATCTTTTGAGTGCTAAATGTTAAAGGATACATTCTGCTAGTCGTCTGCTTGTACGCAGGGATCAGTGGTGGGCGTGACTTGGTGGGCGTGGCTGGGGGGGGATCATGTGACTGGGTGGGCAGTTTCTGTAAGCAGGGCAATAAAGATTAGGCTAGAAACAACACCAGAACTTTTCTTTCCTGCCTTCCTTATAGGATTAACCTATAAGTGAAGTGGAAAAAAAAACAACAAAGGAAATTTCTTCTAATAACCAGTTCTCCAAACTGCTTAGAAAATTTACTACTGGTTCTAGTGAACCTACTAGAACCTATTGAATTTCACCTCTGGCAGGGATTGTTGCAGTCTTTACACTGTATGTTGCAGATGAATTCTGTTTCTTCTTCTGGTGGAAATTATTAAAATTATGAAATTATATTTAAATTATAAAATCTGACAGTAGTAGTAGTTAGGATTCATTTCTGCAGATTTACTGAAGTTGCAGATACTGGAATAAGAGTATAGTTGCATTCTCTCCCCAACATTTATTTCTGATGAGCAACATGCACGTCTACTGTGAGCTATTGAGAGATATTAACTCTGAGAATTATCGATTTACAGACTACTCTAATGCTTCCTTGAGAGCAGCAGGCCCCTTCTTGAATATCTACAGTGAAGAGAGAGAGAGAGAGAGATTACCGATAAGAGATAGATGATTTTGAAAACTTCCTTATTTATGAGATGATATTGAGGCCAAAGTGAAGCCACAGTTGGAAAGTCTAAAGATGTATTTCTGTGGCTGATTTTTTTCTGTATTTTTTTTTCTTTTTCAGATTAGAGAAGAAAATGCTTGTAATGATCTTGCTCACAGCCTCTTGGCCAGGATGGTTTTCAGGCTCCATGCATTCCATGCTTATTCATCATTTTCACATTTAGGAAATGATAGCTTTTGAGGCTTAGGTTATAACCATATCAATATTCAAATTACAGGAAATAGGTTGCCTGCAGATAGACAGCTAGTGTAGCTTAGCTGAGCATGTGGCTAAAATAATATTTTCCAAGGAAATACAAAGAATGAAAGTGTTGGTGTATAAAAATTTTCCTACTTAAAATTGGAACAGTCCTGTAGCTAATTTTAATACTAGATAATCTGAGGTGGTCATGCAATCAAGAGAAAGTGAATCTAGCCACAAGGATAATAAGGAGGCTATGCCCCAAGTTTTAAAGCATCTTTGATTTATTTTCAAAGACAATTAAGTTTGATCCTTTGTAATTACACAAGACTTCTCCATCTTCTCCTGTAGACTTGCTAAAGTTTGGTCAAGAATAGCGATGTCTGTAAGTAATTCGTTGGATTTCATCTAGAAGCAAGTCTCATCAATATTAAATAAGGTAGCCTCTTCAAAACTAGAACCCACAAATTGCTTTCTTGTGCTTGGTCTTCTTCAGGATGTAAGTAATTAACAGGTTAGTAAAAGGCCAATCCTCTGGTTTGTATTTGCACAGTAATAACCTACCCCAGGCATTGTGGCTCAGTAGTTAAGACATTGAGCTTGTTGATCAAAGTTGGCGGTTTGAATCCCTAGTGCTACATAACAGAGTGAGCTCCCATTACTTGCCCCAGCTTTTGCCAACCTAGCAGTTCAAAAGCATGTAAAAAATGCAAATAGAAAAATAGAGACCATCTTGATGGGAAGGTAACAGCATTCCATGTGCCTTCAGCATTTAGTCATGCCAGCCACATGACCACGGAATCGTCATCAGACAGCGCTGGCTCTTCAGCTTAGAAACAGAGATGAGCAATGCCCCCTAGAGTTGGGAACGGCTAGCGCATATGTGCGAGGGGAACCTTTACCTTTATCCTGCCTCAGATGTGTCCATATTGATTACTGGAGGCTGGCAAAGAAGTAGCAAAGGTAGAAATAGAAGAAACACATTGCTGTGTCAATTGAAGTTAATCTAGTTCAACAACCATGCCAATTTGTTCCTTTATTGAACAACAAATTTATTTTGATTGTTCAACCAAAATCTTGTTCGTTGTAATGCAAGGGTGTCAAACTCAAGGCCTGGGGGCCGAATCCAGCCAATAGGATGCTTAGCGCCACCCTGGAAACAATGACGGACCAGTCCACAGTGCCTCTGCCAGCGAAAACAGGCTCCCAAGCTCCATTTTTGGCTGCAACCACCTCCTGCAACTGTCTGCCAATGAAAACACAGCTTGGGAGGGCCGCATGTGGCCCTCTCAAGCTCTGTTTTCATTGGCAGAGTGTTGCGAGAGGCCATTCAAAGCCATAAATGGAGCTCGGGAGCCCGTTTTCACTGGCAGAGCACTCAGCCCACCACAGGCACCCCTGACACGAGTGATATTGAGCTGGCCACGCCGACCCCACCCAAGCCCACCCCGATCCCCCGAAGTCAAACACAACTCTGATGCAGCCCTCAATGAAATCGAATTTGACACCTCTGTTGTAATGTAAGCACATTGTTTCTTTTCCTGTTTTCCGAAACAACTAAGCAATTCAGTTCTATCTTCTCCATGATAGCCTTTTAAGATGCTTGAATATCATTCTACAATCTTCTCTTTCACAAACTGAAGGTAGTTCCCAATGGCTACAATCTTCCCAAAAAAATTTTCTTCTAGATGCCTTTCACTGCTTGAACATACATTGGTTTTGTTAATGTGCTTCCTCAAATGTAATACGCAGAATTGGTAGTACACCGTTGCATAAAAGAATACCAGTGCAGAATAGAAAGAAAGACTTAATTGTGTTATTTGGGCACTATATGCTGGACATTTGTTATTGCAGTCTAGGATTTTATGTGCAAGAACTGTCACAAGTGCAGCAAGTTATCTGTAATCTTATTTTGATCTCCTTATTAATTACAGGCAGTGCTCGATTTACAGCTATAAGATTACTACATTTATGCTGTGGTTTTTCTGTGTTTTAAAAAATGGAACAGCTGTCAGCCCTGCATGTTTTTAACCATGCAGAGAATTATAGAGATAAAGGCCTAAGGATTATTTTTTTTAGCTTTGTCTTATTGTTGCAGCTGTGAAACGATTACAAGATGGAAAAGATATTTTTTTTAATTCAAAGGAACTAAAATCTCTTGACATAGGAAGAGATATCATTATAGTAAATGCAAATATTCATGGTCAATATTGTAGGCTATGCTGATCATTTCACCTTTTCTGGACATGTGCCAGGATAATCTATAAATCAAGCTGGTTTCCCTAACCCTGTCACCCTGGTGGAAGTAGCTTCTTGTAGAGAGCAGAGAGAATGGCCTAGGACAACTTTGGCGACTTTAAGACTTGTGGACGTCAACTCCCAGAATTCTGGTTAATTGCACTCTACCTATTAAAGAACTAAAATTATCCAGATTTACTTTGGTCACCTATATTTCTTGAATTTGTCCTGAAAGACATTTCTTCTCCTTTGTAAGCAGCTATTAAATCACTGAGCTGTTGTGGCATAGTGGTGCCTAAGCCAGGAGTTTGATTGTGACCAGCTCAAAGTTGAATCAGTCTCCTGAGCTCAGAAAAAGGAGAAGTCAGATTGTTGGGGGCAGTATGCTGGTATTTATAAATCACTCAGAGAGTGTTGTAAATCACTATAGAGCAGTTTATAAATTTCTAGGTACTATTGCTAAATCATGGCTGATTAAACATATTCCCTGCTAATCACAAGCCAACAGTGCCAGAGGGAAGGACCTTTGATGAGACAATAATAGAAGGAGAAAAAAAATAACAAGAACAAGCTACATGGGTAGCTAGAAACTCTGGGAATTGATGTCCACATATGTCAGTATATGAGTGTTCATGACTGTAAGAGACATGGTAACAAGGTTAGCCAATGAATAGGCATAGCAACAGATCAGCCAATGAGAGCTATTTGGAAACTGAAACAGTATTTGCAAGAGACAGAAAGGAGCCTGGGCGTGGCTTAGCTCCACAGCTTTAAGCATGCTGTGCTTAGCTCTGAAACTGAAACTCCTCTCCTCTGCTTGTGTTTTGCTTGTATTTGCTACCACATTGGAAAAACCTGCTTTTGGTATTGTATACTTACTTCATGTTATATTATATATAAAGGGAAGTTCTTGCATCATGCTGAGTTCAGTTACTTGTGTGTGATTCTGAATGAGATTGCTGCTGCAAACTCTGAAAACATATCTTAAAGTAAATGAGCTTTGAGAAATATTGTAGTCCAAAGCAACACTGACCATAAATTCACCATCATTGTGATAGATTTTGGATCCTTGAGGACTACATGTTGAGAAGTAGCAAATACATCAATACTTCCTGAAAAAAATGACTCTTTTACATAATCTGTGAGACAAGGGAAAGGATACATTTATTTATGTTATGTATTTGCTTTAAAATGTTATACCTGTTTTTTTTTCTGAGCATATTCTGGATACGTGCCCACTCTGCTTATATAATTTACCATTCTGAGCAGAAGAGACATTTATTGATAAGTATAAAATCTGGGTTTATATTTTATAGTGGATTTGAAATCAGCAGCAAACTTTAGTTATGATGCATACTTTTTGAATAATAACATCAAATTTAAAATATGATTCTCACCAGCTTCTGATATATTTATGAAATGCTGTAAATGAAAAGCAGGAGTTATAGTAAAGTTGGTTCAATTTGCTTTTTAAATCTACTCCATTTGGAAGTTTTACACATTCCCAGGAGTGAGTGAGGGAAAGTATCTCTTTTTTTTTTCCTTACGGTGAATGACAAGTAATAGACTGATAGGATCATACCTAGAAAAACTTAAGAGAAAAGCAATGTTTTTTCCTTCAGCAATGAAAAGACAGGGAGATGCACACCTGCTTTTGGTAGTCCATATCTTCTGATAGATTTAGTTTCCATAAAAAAGCTGTGCCATCCATAAATTTAAAATCTTAAAATCTTTGGTGATGGTTACAGTTATTCAAGTAACAAAACAGTTGCCTATAATTGAAAGTGAAGTGGTTTGCAAGTGATCCTAAGCTTATATAAATAAGCACAAACTTATCTGTTTATTCTAACTCCCTGGCATTATTTATAGCTGCTCTGTATCTTTGTTTATGCATGGGGATAAACAAGCTGTCATGAGCTGGACATGAGCTAACAGTTATCTATAAGAAGCATTCTCTGGTGCCCTGTTTGGCATAGAGCAGCATATAAATTGCAGTAAACAAATACATAATCATATATCAAACTGACTGCTACTTGGAAACATAAACAAATCCAAGTGTCTTTTACTTACTTTTTCCATCTCTGCTTTCTGGAATAAATTTCTTTCTCCCTTCCATTTCCTTGGACCTTTTTTTTTTTTTTGTATGAATATCTTTTCTTACCTTAGTTATATTCTATTACAAGTAGTCCTTCACATGATTACAGCTGGGACCAGAATTTCAGTTGCTAGGCAATACAGTCATTAAGAGAGTCATCATGTGCCTAGCCTGATTTTTACAGTCATTTTACTGTGCTCATTACATGAATCGCTGTGGTCATTAAGTGAACCACACGGTCCTTAAGCAAATTCGTTTTTTCAAATTGGCATTGCTCATTGCAAACCAGCTTTGGAAGGTTACAAATGGTGAACACAGGATCACGGGACAGTGCTACAATCATAGATAGATGCCAAATGCTTGAATTTTGACCACGTGAACGTGATAATGCTGCAAAGGTCCCAAGTGTGAAAACTGTTCATAAGTCACTTTTTTCACCACTGTTGTAACTTTGAACGTGAATAAATGAATTATAGGTGGAGCGCTTTTTGTTCACTCCAGCCAATTAACTTAAATGAAGATATTCCTGTTTACTGAAGAAGCATCCATAACATATGGAAACCGGGCCTCTTCAGTTAATAGCAGTAGCACTTAGATTTATACACCACTTCAAAGGGCTTTACAGCCCTCCCTAAGCGGTTTACAGAGTCAGCATATTGCCTCTCCAACAATCTGAATCCTCATTTTACCAACTTTGGAAGGATGGGAGACTGAGTCAACCTTGAGTTGGTCAGAATCGAACTCTTGGTAGTGATCAGAGCCCAGCCTGCAATACTGCACCACTGCATCGCCACCATTATACTAGTTATGACTGTTAAAATAATTTACCTTGTTATTGCTCTTTAGATCTTAGGTTGTTGCGCTTCCTGTTTGTTCATTATTTCTTCTCCTTTTGCTGCTTGTAGGAGCTGGTGGGAAGCAATCCTCCTCAAAGGAACTGGAAAGGAATTGCAATTGCCCTACTTGTGATTCTGGTTATCTGCTCCTTGATTGTCACTTCTGTTATCTTGCTGACACCAGGTATTTATATAATCTTTAGCCTTTGGTGCTGCTGTTGTTCTAATTTCAGAATCTGCCCAAAGGCATTTTAAAAAGGCAGAGGGAGGCCTGATTATATTCCGTTGGGATAAGACAGGGGTGGGCAATTATGGCTCCTTCATGACTTGTGGACTTCAACTCCCAGAAGTCCTGAGCCAGCCATGCTGACTCAGGAATTCTGGGAGTTGAAGTCCACGAGTCATGAAGGAGCCGTAATTGCCCACCCCTGGATGAGAGATCAATCCTACGATGAGAATCTCTAAATCCTATTCTTTGAATCCCATTAATCTGGTTGGATTTGGGCTTTCTTTTAAAAAAATACGGTAATATCAAGAATATACATGCATATATCAAAGAATCGTAGGTATCCTTATCCTATATGAAAAGAACTGCTCAAAAATAGATAGCTACTGATCTTCCCATAAAGGTAGCTCTCAGCTTATAACCAAAATTGGTTCCACAATTTCAATCATAAGTTTTTGGGGCCATAGGTTGAGACACATATATATGACCAGCCCCAATTTTTTAAAATTGTTTTTGCAGTAATCATTTAGCAAATAGCACAGTCATTAAATCAATCCTTTCTTCAAATGGGTGAGGGTTTTTTTTGCCAGAAACTGGCAAAAAAAAATATTACAAATTGTGTTCATGTGATTATAGGGCATTGCAAACAATTTTAAATGCAAGCCAGTTGCCAAGTTGACATGCAGTCATGTGACTACATGATAGCATGTAGGGTATTGCATTTATTTATTAAATTTTATTTATTTATTAAATGTATTTGTTACCCATGTCATCACAAGCAACTCTGGGTAGTTTATGTTGACTGAAAGTGCATTGCAGGCCATAAAGCCCTGTTTTTGAAGCTTTTTATAAGTTCAGACAGTCATTCAAAGATTAATTATAAATCAAGGATTACCTATATATTCAGTTGTATTGCCAATCTAAAGCAATGACTTACAAAACTCAATTGACGTGTTCAGGGCTGAAAAGCAAATTGCCTTCTTTTAATCAAGGCATGTGTGCATTTAATGCAATTGGTGGTAACTCCTTAAATTCTACCATGGAGTGTTTTCTTAGCAGTTATCATCTCCTTCTTCCAATTGGAAAAGGCAAAATTGGAGATTGGATCTAAAGCAGGTAATCTGCTACCAAATTGTCATCTATGGGGTGACTCTTGGAAAGTCACTTGGAGACCCGTGCCATATCACAAACAAGGGAACCAAGTTGAAAACTGAACTACTCAGTGAACAGAATATCTGAAGTCCAGCAGCATCTTTAAAACTCCACTCTGTACTCACTCTGGAATAACACTTTGGAAGCAACAGTTGCAGAAAATGTCCACATTTTTACTGTCCAGGATGGGTGAGGGTGAACTCCAGCTGCATTCAAGCACTAGGGGGCATGCTATCTATATATATATAAATGGATGTATGTGTGTATGTTCCAGCATAATTCTGGAACACCTCGACCAATTTCAACCAAACTTGGTACACAGATGATTTACTCTCCATAAACAAACACTATGGTGGGGGAGGGGGTAAGACACCCCTAGCATCCCTAGATCCCTAGATGTGTGTGTGTGTGTGCGTGTGCGTG
>JAEANM010003555.1:0-22204 GCA_017656035.1 Myanophis thanlyinensis
TAATGAGTAACATAAATATATGGAGTTTTTGTACAAAACTAAGTAAACAATCTGAAAGTAAATTCAAAGAAGCAAGATAGCTATTTACCACACCATCCCCAGAAAAAAAAATTTTCCCCAGTATTTTTTCCCCTCAAGAAAGTATTTTTAATGGGGAAAAAATCCCATCTAACTCTCTCTCTCCGCATATAAACTGCATGATTTTAATAATGTTTATCTCCTTATCAGCATTAATATTTATTTTCACTGATCCATGTGGGAGTTAGCATCATAATTTTCTACTAAGCTCCTTTGATAATTGGTATCTTGATCTTTTTAAAATAAAAAATAAAAATCTGATTTGGGTTTCATATATTTAGTATTCCAAGCATATATTTCATATTGTTTTACTGTACTGCTTATTTTCATGAAGTAATCTCACCATATGTTTAGTGTTAGCTTGGTGTTGCACAGCCCCAGCTTCCTCCTGGTGTCCACAAAGATCCCTGCCCTCTAGGAAGGAAGAGGGCTTTCCCATTGACTAGCAGCATCCCATAGCCAGCCCTAGCTGGCTCACCAGTAGGCATTAAATTTGTTCTCTCATTCTGTCTCACCACCCACCACTGTTAAGAAATTTCAAATTTCAGTCTTGTTTCCAAAGCAGCCAATTGCCAGTTACCTGCTAGGCCTTGCTACCAGCTGATTGTGTGCAATGGTCAGAGGGAAATGGGGAAAAGAGTAAAGATAAACTCCTTCTATCTTCCTTCATGCCATACAACCTACAGGATTTCTGGGAAGCGTAGTCAGAAGGTGCTGTGGTGCTGAAGCAACAATTACTTTCCCAAATTTCACTCACATAAGATTCTTGGGTCTTGGCATTTTTAGAAGTGTGAGCCCATTATGAGTTGTGGTTATGCAGTGATTAGAATACAGTATTGCAAGCTAACTCTGCCCACTGCCAGGAATTTGATCCTGATTGGCTGAGCATTGACTCAGCCTCCATTCTTCCAAGATCCAGATTATTGGGGCTACTGTATATGCTAACTCTGTAAACAGCTTAGAGAGAGTTGTAAAGCATTATGAAGTGGTATATAAATCTAAATGTTATTACTATTGCTTTTGAGTTACTTTGGTTAAATAACTGTTTTTCTATTTTCCCTAGTTAAAGTTACAAACAAACAGACAAGTTAGTAGTATCAATATATCATGTGCATAATACTCTGTTAGAAACTCCTATTTATATAAGAATATTATTGGATTTCCAATATACCTATGATGTATAGCTTTGTTTTCTAGTGTTGTCAACTCTGTAATGAGAGGAAGATGTATTCAGGACACAATTTCATTCAAAACAAGTAAGTCAGTTGAGAATAAAAGAACATACCTCATCCTAATATGTAAAGTATATGTAAGTGCTAGGAGTGGAGAGAAGTAAAGGACTATCCATTTTGATTTCATGACCAAAAACTGTGACTGGGGAACTTAAGTAAGGA
Organism: Myanophis thanlyinensis; assembly: GCA_017656035.1. NCBI lineage: Eukaryota > Metazoa > Chordata > Lepidosauria > Squamata > Homalopsidae > Myanophis > Myanophis thanlyinensis. The sequence goes on from JAEANM010003555.1 coordinate 1,473, forward strand.
TCCAAGTACTAAGGGGGAGTTTACATCATGATAGCATTGTACATGTGTCATCATTTTATTATAATCTTGACTGGGTGTAGGTATCTATAATAGTATGCAAGCACTTACAAAGATGGAGTAAAGGTTACACGATCCCTGAATAAATGGTTCACTTATGTGAGTAATGCAGAGACACAAAAGATGAATAACTGTGAAATGCTGCTGAATAGAAATAGCAGCATCTAACAAGATTTTTAAAAGACAATGGCTCCAGCAATTAGTTTTGGGGAAATCATGCTACTCTGTTCAGATCAAATCAATGGCAATAGCTCTTCAATAGCACTTAGACTTGCATACCACTTCATAGTGTTTTTACAGCCCTCTCTAAGCAGTTTACTGAGTCAGCATATTGTACCCAACAATTTGGTCCTCATTTTACCCACTTCAGAAGGATGGAAGGCTGAGTCAACCTTGAGCCTGGTGAGATTTGATCTGCCAAATTGCAGTCAGCAGAAGTAGCCTGCAGTACTGCATTCTAACCAATGTGCCAATGTGGTTCATATCATTCCAAATCAGTGTTCTTTGACTTCCTAAACTGGATAATATTGGATATATGATTTGTACTATTATTATGAGTAGTAAAAGTATTTAAGACAAATATTTAATATTTTTAACTGCTTCTTATATATCAGATGCTGAATGCCAGCAGAGGTTAGAGCAGTATCACTGTCTTCTACTTACTATTAGCTGAGAAACAATTTGTGGTTAAACATGAAGTCTAACAAGCTTTATATTTCAACAGTCATGAAGCCATGATAATAAAACATCTGTCTATAACCTTTCAATGTTTTGATACAAGCTAAAGTTATTTTGTCTCTTAAGGATTTTCAAATGTTTATAAATGTTTACTGATATATCTTCACAAATGGGTTTGATACCATGATAACAGATAACTTTTACCATTAGAACATTAGATGTGGTGGCTATTTTGAATGATACATATTTGGGATAGTAGTATAATTTGAATGAGTTCACAAATTCTAGGTGTCTACAGATAGCCTGAATATTTCCTGCTGAGCATTTATGCCATTTATTCATATCTGCTAGGTTCTTGACAAAATTCTGATTTTTTTTCATCAGCATTCAGTGGCATGTTTTTGACAATCACAATTGAACAAGTGATAGTGGAAAAGTCTGTGAAAATAGAGCTTGACATCCAGGTTAAAGGCAGTTTTCTGGCAAGTAGCAAATTCTATTTTAGATGTGAAAATTGAATCAATTTACCATAATGTTCACTACAGAAAATAACATTTGCAGTTCTATGTTTTGATAATGGAAGTAATGCCATTTATTTTTCCACATTGCTTTCTGCAGTTACAAATATTTATTTGCATCCAGGCAATCTAGATTGTGTGGGGATACACTAAGGAGAACCTAGGTAATTTTTGGGGGGAGGAAGGGATAAAATGGAGACTGTCTAATTCCAAATATGCAGACTTAAATATAATACCAGTCTGTTCAGGGAACTACTGTCAGTGGGCGCAAGCAACTAGAACCACTTATGGCAAACAACTAGAACCCCAGGCAGCTATTTTATTGTTGATCACCTATGTTACAAGAATCTCACCAGACTTTTGCCTGGTAAATGATGAATAGAGACTAAGGGTTTGGCCTCAGATTTTTCTTCTCCCAAAAATATTTAAGTTCAAATGTCTCTTTACTCTTCCTAGAGGGACCCCCTCCCCTTCAGCCAGTGGTTCCACCATATCTATAGCTCCAATATCAGAGTAAGCTATTTATGATGCCCTTGGGTTAAATCACTTCAAAGGTGCCTTGAAATGAGGGAAAACATTAAATAAAGTGGATTGCGCTTCTGCCTTAAGTTTGAATCACTTGTAGGAGTCACATCCATCATTTATAGAACTTGTCTGTGTCATATTATTTTATCATATTTGAAATATGTAATGGAATTTACTTATTTATGTATTAAAATTTTATGCCACCTAATCTGTTCAGACATGAGTGACCAATAACTCCCATGGATATGAAATTTGAAAAATGGCTAATTCATTGCCATTGCACCTTCTGACTGCAGAAACACATATGTTGTAGAGTGTAGTGGAATATGGAAGGGGCATTTCCCTACTTTCTTTCTCACCTCCTCTGATCTCTGGACACAATAGTGTTGACAAGACTTGACATAAGTGGTGATTGGCTACTTTGGAACAAGGCTATAATTTAAAATTTCTTAACAGCAGTTGGTTGGGAGGAGAGAATGAGGAACCATATTTATTGGTGACTAACAGGGGGTTGCCAGAAATCAACAGCAAGCTCTTCTTCCTTCCTGGAAGAGGGAAGCAGCCCCTTGGGAACATGCCAAGATGGGAAGTAAGGGTGGTCTTTCATGTGATCAATTGTACCCTCTGTTCCATCTCACACAGCAAATGGTACGCAATCCATCGGTCAGCCAAAGAGGAGGTGCAATTTCTGATGGCACTCCCTGACAGCATCCCACAAGCAACATCAGTGGGAAAACCAACAATAAGTTATTCTCATTACCACTGTTTTTTTTCCCCTGCTCATGATATCATGTTTCTCTATTTAGGTAAGGAAATAGCTCTGAAGGAATGACCTGATGGATCACAGGTTCTCTAGTGCAAACTAAATATTCAGTTAATATGTATCTCCAGTATAGGCACCTTTAGTTGATCAAGTGAAAAGGATCATTATGCCTTGCTATATGTTTAAGCAAATAATGGTTTAATAATGATTGTGTAGTAGTTCTGAATCAGAGTCAATGTCAATTCAGCTAAATGCATGTTGTGTCTGAATGGAGGAGGACAACATCATTTGTCATCATATCATCCACTAAACATACAAACTGTATAATGATAACCTGAGGTAAAAAAAGGGTTAGTTTATAAGATAGAAGGTTTCTCCCTAGAGAAAGTCACAGAGGAGGTGAAATTTGAAATAACTAGAAACCAAGGAATCTGGTACTGTTGGAGCCAAGTGGCAAAAGAAAAAAAAAAAGATTTATATATAAAGATGGAATTCAGCAATCTTGGACTGCTGAAGAGAAGTAGGATCAAGGATTCAAATCATCAAAGGGCAATTGGCTATGTAAGAAAGAGAATGACATAGTGTTTGTCTGACAATAGCATTTAGGCTTATATATTGCCCAATTGTGTTTTACAGCACTCTCTGGGAGGTTTACAATGTGGAAGCATTATTTGCATATTGTTCCCAGCAATCTGGGCCCTCATTTTACCAACCTCAGAAGGATGGAAGGCTAGGTCAACCTTGAGCCCCATCAGGATTGAATTCCAGTCCGTCCAACAGAGATCCTAAAATAGAGTTTTGAATTAAGCCTTTGACTAGAGCTTTGGAGAATGTATTAATAGATACATTACACACCAACCTAGAACTTAGGATATGCACCATCTCATATTAGGATGCTAAACAATGTTACTGCAGGCAGGCAATAATAGCAAAAGAAAAAGGGGATCCGAGTGATGTATACAGTGTCCTGTATAAACCTTGCCTGCTTTCTAGGTATGTTGTTACATCACGAACATACCCAAAAGACATGTGGCTGCAACACAACACTGTGATGTTGCTCTTATTATTCTGCTGAAAGTTCGGAGACTTTGGAGATGCTGCTGAAGCAGAGAAAAAGTTTATCTCAGAAAGATAGGATAATTAGGATGAAGTCACCTATTTTCTTTGGAACAAAGGCAGGATGCAGAAGAGAAGAAGGGGGGACCCAAACCTCTATTTGTATGCTGAATTCCCCTTGCATAATCATTTAACTAATAATAAGTAAATACCTAATGTCTCTCTCTGTCTTTAATATGATATGAATTAAAAACCTGACCTGGTTTACAAGACAGTTTTTGCATATTATCAATCCTGAGAACTTAGAATACATGGACATGGATAGCCTCACAAGAATGGGATATGGTTATATTGAGTCGCTATGTTTCTACTCTTTTCTCCTGCATTTATAGAGCAGATTTCTAAAAAGAGTGTGTCCAAGATCATTTAGAAGACAATTTGGAAAGTCAGATTTAAAAATAAAAATTAAAAACAAGGATAGAAAAATATGTATCAAAGGCAATAATAATTGTTTTTTTTTTCTTGGTGAAAAGACTATTTTTCCCATTAGGAAATAAAAATGGACTTTTTATGGAACCCTTCTGGAATAAATGTAATGTTTTTAAAGCCTGTATGACTGAGAATTTCTACAGACTTTTAGCTATACAATTTGGGGTGAGCACCCTTTGAATGTTGTGGGAGGAAGAATAAATTTCCAGGGAAAAAAAATTGCAGACTGCAGGAACCAGGAGCACTACTCAGGTCACCCTGAGGACACAAATAAACTTCCAAGTACTTCAATAACCCTCAAATGACCAGCTTTCTGCAAAGAGCATAAATCCTTCCATTGCCCACTATCCTGTCAGAGCTGAAGAAGCTTCTTGGATGAGAAGTGAAATGTCTTCAAAGAAAAGACAAGAAAGTCCAGTTGCCTCCTGAAAAGGGCACTTTTGGGACAACCATGACCTGGATGACTGAGAATTTCTACAGACTTTTTAAAGCAAAGTTAATTTTCTCAGTATTAAGAGCATTGTGATGTAATTCAAGTTATAGAATTAAATAATGCAGTTCCTGTATCTAACATCTGCTAGACATTTCCACACCAAGAGGACCCTGAAAACATCATACCTCCCTTGTTTATAAATTGTTGCTTGACACCTTCTGTTGTTCTCCGGGTCATAGAGATCCAGTGATTAATCACAGTGATTAAGTATTTTGTTTCCTTTTGTCTTGAGCTTTCCCTTTTGGTCAGCTTTTCTATTTCTGAACTTCTGAGATGGCTATTAATAGTCAATCTTGAATATTGACATAGCATTGCCCATGATTTGGTGAAATTAGCAAAATCTTAAGGGGGAGGGGAATGAAAAAGAACTGTTAAGTACAGAACTCCTGGGGGTGGAATAAAACCTGAAATCTGAGTGGAAATCAAGTTAGATTAGAACCAAAGTATCATCAACACCCAGTCATGTAAAATGTAAAAACTTAAAAGTAATATGTTTTTACAAAACTCAGTCATAGCAGGAATCAGTTATATCTCAAGAAAAGGGGTGGTAAAATGGAATAACTACCAACTGAGGCCTTGCCTTAAGCATCATTGGAGAATCAGCATTCACATAGGAGAGACAAGTATTAAAAAAGTGCAAGACTCAGAACATAGTAAGTTTTCTTCATTCACACTATTCATATACCTTACAAATTATCAAAGGTGGGTGTTATAGCAACAAACATGATTCTATTTAATGCTTTTATTCCACTTCTCCCTTTACTTGTTTATCATTAAATTGTACATTTTCTTAATTACAGTACGTAAATTTCAACTTTTCATTCTCCTGACCACAAAAGCGATGTTTTTGCAGGGAAGTAAGGTTTTTTTTCACGTTTTTATGATAGAACCAATTAGAAAATTATATTGATTACTCAGAAACAAAAATTCTGTTACACTGTGTAACCAATTGTATATATTTTATATCCAGAGTCCTGCGGGAGAGGGGGCGGTATATAAATTAAATAAATAAATAAATAAATATATGTCTTGGCATCCAAATAAATATTTAGATCAATGTGAAATATTTGGGAGACATCAAGGAAAGTATGTCATATCTCATTATTTGAGCAAATTCAGTGTCACTGGGGCTTTTAACTAGAGCAAAATAAAAAAATAGAGTTCTTTTGTGAACAGGTATTGCACTCAATACCCTTTTTAAAAAAAATATTGACTGCAATAAATATTTTCTGAATAGGAAGATATTTTGTTTTATTTCTCAGTTCTATAATGTTTGTTTATCCCCTTCAATTTTCTTGTTTTTCTTCCATTCTATCGTCTTGTAGCCCAAAGTGACTGATTAGGCAGCACAGTAGTAATATTATTTTCAAAATATATCTAATTAAGGTAGTCCAAAAACAGGAAAAAAGCAACAACTAGAAAAGAAACTACTTCAGAGTATGGCAGGTGGGAAAAACAATGATCTCATGTCAGGAAAACAAAATCAGAAAATGATCATAATGAAAAATGTTCAGCCCATTATAGTCTTTTATTTTGTCTTGAAAATTGCAATGCATTGATATTCAATTCACATGGATTTTTAAAATACATGCTTTCAATTCCATTCCATAACTAGCTTTTATAGACTTGACTTGATTTTGATCTATTTCTACTACTGAACTTCTTGTTAACTTTTGTAGCATTTGCCCAAGGCTGATCTTGCCAACTCTGTTTGTGGGAATTCAGCCACTCAGGCCCTATTAAGATGAATAAAAGATCCAAGAACAAAAGCTTTTTGAGCAGAACAGAAATTAGACGGAATGCAAACGAGCAACTTATAATTTATACAGAGGGGACAAGGTTCTTGCCACATAGTGCTTCTTATGAAGTGATTTTGTTTTGATGAAACTTTAGCAATCAAGTGTTCTCACTATCAGCAGTTTTTGAAGCTGTGAATAAAAGGACTGCAGTCTAATGTCCCACAAGGATTGGAAACATACCTGCAATTTTGCATCTTCTTTCATCGTAGGCATAAACTTGGAGCAGAAATGGAAACAGAGTTCCCGCTGTGTGTTTAAACATTCAGTGAATAGAACAACTTCTACTGAATTCGGAAAATGTAAAAAGAATAAACAGGAAACAAAAGAGAAATATTTTTGCAATACTCTAATTTGTAGTAATGGAGGATCATTACAAAGAATATATTTTCCACACTTTTTTTTTTATGCTTTGAAGGAGCTGACTAGTGAAAATGAAGATGTAGTCTCTATTTTCTACCTGGGGCTTCGTGGCTTAGTCCTTTTGTCATTGGACATTCATAACGCTGCCTTCACAAGCTGACAACTTAAACCAAAGAGAAATGGAATAGGAAAAAAAGGAACATCCTGGGACTGAGATAACATGCATACTTCTTGGAGAGTGTAAAGAAAGAATCAATACTGCAGTGAGGATAATGAAAGCATCTGAGACAGCAAGAAATTGTCTGGCATTAATAGGTTATTGGAAGTCTTGTTAAATACTTTTTTTTTTTTGCAGTAGACCTCATAAAAAGTTCTCCATTGTCCACTGAGTTCTTAGGGTTGCTTGGTGAAATATCTTATTTTACAATTGTAATCCAGTAAAACAGAATTCATTTTAAACACCTTGTTTTTAATGTATTTTGGACCACTGCTGTAAGTCAGAGGGGATCAGCTATTTGGAAATGAAAAGAAAGTTCACATGAATCCTGAATAATAAGTTCACATGGTTGCTGTAACTGTACAGAGCAAAATGGGGGGGGGGGGGAATGATCAGATAAATCTAACTAAACTTGAAAGATTCATAAATTAATCAGGGCTTCATAAGACTTCAAAATGCAGATACTGTTCCTGCAGAAAATGACTGAATAATTAGCCATTTCTGCCTACTTTGTTGGTCTGACTATATCATATCAGGCACTTGTTTCTTCTTAATCCTTTCATCAGTCACTGAGCTTGTGATCTTCCACAATTTATCAGATAATATATAGTATCCTTCCTTCCCTCATCCTGCAATAATCAGAAATAGTTCTTTAAATAAAAACACTCTCCTTGTTGTAGTTGTGCTTTCAGTACAGTGTACTCCCACTGTAAATGATATTTGAGATGGTACTTAAATCTTAAACAAAGTGACAATGAAGCCCTCTTTTATTTGGACAAGAAGTATTGGAGAGTTTCAGAGGTTCTTAGGAAAAAAAATGATTAATCAGATTATTTTAGCCTTCATTTAAACAAATAGGAGTCAGTCAACCTGGCACTGAATGGATGAGACATAGCAAGTGAAAAACTTTATTGATCTTCCTGTATTGATTAGTATAACTTTGAATGTCATTTTAATGCCCTTCATTTTGGTCCTTGGTGAAGATGCAGTCACTCACTGACCCCAAAAATGATTTATCTGAGCTTTGGGATCTTATTTATCAAGGTCAGTATAATGAGGATTATGGAAATTTTGCTGGATTAATGTCATTGATATTTTTTTCTTGAGATCATTACTATAGGGCAAGTTGAAAATAATTGAATAAATATATAAATAAGAAATGCAAAGTAAATGTCTCAGATAGTTATTTGATTTACAGGACCTCAACAATTCAAAAAAGTGCTGAAAGAAAGTTGACAACTGATCTATGTACTCACAAAAGTTTATCCTCAGACTCATTGTGGCTAGTTTATTATACTATATTATTGTAAATCTGTTATGTGAGTAGAATTCAGCTGAGAATGTAATGGCAAGAAATTTTCTTAGTCACATAATACTATATTTAAGCTGTCTGGCATTCAAAAAAAAATCTGCTTCACTGGATTAGTCTTGTCCAGTCTTGTTCTATTTTGTTCTCAAGGACATTTAACAGATGGTTCTGGGAAGCTCAGAAGCACAGTAAGATAGAGATTCCCTATTGGGTAATCAAAAACATATTAAGCCTAAAAATAGAAGCTATACTGTTTATCACAGAAAATACCTATTGACTGAACTATTATGAATTTCTCTAGATGGAAATATGGGGGGGAGATGTCCAGAAATTTTTTTGTTATGATTTCTGTAATTCTTGTTCCCACCAAGGTTGATTTCCTTTTATGTTCAGAATTTCTATAAATCACACATAGGCAATTTTCATAGTTGGTCTAATACCAACTAAAAAACAAAAAGAAAGAGCCTAGAAAAATTGAGAATAGATTAACAAGAACAGACAATTACAAAGGGGCACACAGTTCTTCTAAGTGCATGTTAAAACATTCACAATTTAGAAAAATTCTAAATGGAAATCAATACTGATGGGATAAAAAAATCACAAAAAAATCTGCAGAACAAGGTATCACCTCACTTTCTACCAAGTTAGTCCTCTGATTTGGTCATATCTGAACTTCAAATGCTTTCTCCATCCCTCTCCAAGCCACCTTCTTCCCTTCCTCATTTCTCCATTCAATTAGCTTCATTTATTCTCATTAATGATTGGATCCCATAAATACATCATCTCCATCTATATCTCCTTTAGAAGCATCTCTGTGGATGCTTGATGTTTTTCAATGGTAATTTGATGGGATGCCCATTGACACTAAAGAGATATCAAATCTTCCTTATTAAATGCAAATATATAGTTGATTTATATTTAGCCAAGAGTATGGGGTCTTGATTGACATCAAGTTCCAATCAAGTTTTACTCTTGTGCATACAAAAAATAGGTGGATGTGAACATTAGCAATGTCACCAGCTGACTCACCTCCTAGGCTGTCATATACCCAATACAAAGTATATTATTCTAATACTATGTTTCCTAGATCTAAAACATTTTTATCTTTCTACCAGACATAAACTATATGTTTATAAACTGAATTTTTAAAATCCCAATCAATACCATAATCCATCAATTGGTAGGGCTAAATAGAAATCCTTGATCATTATTTGTTCTGCGACCTGCTGCATCTTTTAGTTACTGGGAATTATAAAGGGAAGGAGGCTAAATTCATTAAGCAAATGCCCATAAACATGATTAAAGATGTCACTTCATTCTTACTATTGGTTTTCCATTATTTCTTCTCTTGTTTGCAACAGTAGCAATAAAAACAGCTGAGCCAATGCATTGGTAAGCTCAAACTGTTATAAAAGAGTATTTATCTAGTAATAAAAACATTTTAATAGTCCTACTGATCTCAATAAGCTCATCAACAAAATGACTAAGAAGTAGGACAAGTCTTTGTTAGGGTTTTAATGAGGAGGAAAAACAAGATTTCAGCTTCTACTCTAATAATTACACTTTGCTTTCATAAGGCGAATGGGTGACTGAAAAGCTCATCAAGGTATTATTTGTATTTTAGAATCACTATTTGAGCTCTGGTTTAATTTGTGCTTTTGCTTTTTTTTTTTCCACTAAAGCGGATTTCCATTAAATAAGCTTTTACCCATTTAATACAAAACTTTTCTATAAATGTCACTGGATTATTACTTAATTCTATTCCATAAAAATATAATTTTTAGCATTATTACTATACTGAGGTTGATGACTGAACAACACAAGTCATTTGTTTCTACTTTAGCTAGTATTACACTTTATAAAATGAAAATTATATGAGATGGATGGATGGATGGCTAGAGATAGACAGACAGACAGACAGATATGAGAGAGATATGAATATATAATTAGATTTTTATTAAAATGAAGATTGACCATTCAAATTATTTATATAATTAAATTATTTATTAAAATTATTTATATAATTCTAGGGCATATTATTAAAGACAATATCTAAACAATGGATTGAATAAAACAATCAAGAAATAAAATGAAACAATTGCAATAAAAATGTCAATAAATGTGATTGTAATACCCTTTTTATTACTACATATATCTGGAAAGAAATCAATATATCAGAATCAGAGAAAAATGTAAGTGAAGTGATGGGTCTTTGAAAAAGATTGCTTCACAATAGAGCACTGTGATCCATTCAGTACCCTTTTTTTTAAAGAATGATCCTTTAACTCCATCTTAACACCCATCTCATATAATCTTTGCTTTATAAACTTCAGTGCTACAGTACATATTTCTTAGGGCTCTTCAAAAATGAAGTGAAATAAGTGCTTCAATTCTCACAGGAACAAGGCAACTCTGCTGGTCATAAAACACCCCTTGTGTTTTCAGGCTTTCATGAGAATCTAGAAATAAAAGTGTGTGTGTTTGTGTGTGGGTGCGCGCACTGTTTTAACATTTGCATTCATTTCAATGAATTAATGCCTTAAGATGGTCTCAACTTTTTCAGGTGCTTCAGATGTTTCCCTACAGCCTGATTTTTAAAAGATATCATTTTAATGAATGGAAAATAGATCTGGTGCTTGTCCTTTTATTAAGATCCAAAGCAATATTTTGTAGGAATTTATAATGTTTGATACATACACAATTGTAATAGATGAGTCAAAGTAGTTTTATCATCAACAATAATTTGCTATTATCTTTTTAAGAGTTTTTGGATTTAAAAAAAATATATTCTAATCTACAGCCATGGGATCTAGATGGCGCAAAGCAACTGGAATCTTTGACTGTTTGCAACAAACTGAATCAGATTTTATAGGAGATTAATAGAAATGCTTTTCAGAATGGGCTTGGAGTTTTCATTTCATAGTAACATTTATACTATAGGAAAGTTCCATAGTGCAGAGTGGAGACAAAAATTAAATAAATAGGTATTCCTTTGTTTTTCAAATATCAGCTGATATTGCTGTATATTAATATAACTCCTCTTGTAAACGGAGTCACATCAAGTTGGAATTCTAATAAGCCAGCCCTTTCCCTGTCTTGTTTAACTAGATGTGACCACTGTAATCATATCCTCATTTCTTAAAAAGTTGCCCTAGATACCTTCATCCTTGAGAAAATATTCTATGGTTTCTTAAAGGATATTCATTACCACAGTGTAATGATGCTTAGTTGGATTTATGGATTTGCCAGTAGCTTGACTATATGTGGAGTAAATTATCCATACACAAGATTTCAATACTCACTGCAGAACAACCTATTTGTCATTTATTGCCCTTCCATCTCTCTTTCAGTAGTTTTCACAATGCCAAGAAAAGAGTGAGGAAGATCAGCAGACAGCAGACAAGTTTCTGATTTGTAAATGGTAGCTGATATCCTGCAAAAGTGGTAAAACAAATTGAAACTAGATCCTCGTGTTCAGGACAAGGGGTTCCTGTAGAAAAATATAATTATATCAATTCTCTTATCAATTTCTTTATTTACAAACATCAATGATTCAAATACTTAATGATTCACTAAAGTGCATCACTCTTAGTATGTTCACATGGAAGCAATGTGATAACCAATGCTATCATTTTAGAAATGACCCATCATGCTGTATAGGAAGAGTAATAATCTCTTCCTATACAACATGATGGGTCATTTCTGTTTATAGAAACAAATAAAACATTTATGTAAATATTTCAATATGTGTTAGATAAGCACAGTTCTCCCAGTACTGAGACAAGAAAGTGGGTGCCTTTTTAGACTATAATTTCCAGAAGCTCAAATCAATAGATAGGACAGGAATTATTGAGATTATATTACTGAACATCTGGAATTCAAGTATTGTAGCCAAGAAACAGTAATGTAGCTATTGCCTCTTTATTTTCTTATTATTAACTAATAAGTTGCTTTATTAGTTTGGGATTTTTAAAAAACACAAGAGTTTATACCAAGCTGTTTTGAGCAAAATTTCTTCAAAATCTGGTTATACCTGAATACACCTAATTGACTTGTTCTTAATTGAATTTCTGCTCTGCTGGGCACCATTCAAGAACATTTGGCTCTTTAAATGGTAAGCACTGATCTATCAATGGACTATAGTCATGAGATTGAAAAGTAAAGAGCCTATTTTATACTTATTTTATAGATACTTCTACTTGTATTTTATAATATTTTATACAGGGGAAACAGGCTGAATTTAACATTGAAATAAAAAAAGAAATTTTAATATGATGAAATGGGTATTCTAATCTTAAGAGCAGAATCTCCACAAATCCCACCTCCATCTTTTGATGCCTGGATAGTGTGCTTAATGCCTATACAATGACACAACTATCTGAATGGATGCTCTTAATGAAGATAGTGCTTCGACTGTAATTGTTAATTGAAAGAGATGGTCACAAAAGCAATACTTCATGAAACTGTTAAGAAAATCAACAAAAAGATGGAAATTGTCATATGACAGTTAGTACAGTGATCAGTAAAACAATTATTGCTATAATGCTGCTGATAGTAATGGCTATATTTCACCTCTACTATCAGTAGAAATCTCTGAATACCAATTTCCAAGTTTGCCAGGAGGACACTCTTGTCTTAATGTCTTCCTTGTGGCTTTCTACTGAACACGAATCAACTTTGAAGGAATAGAATGTTGACCTAATTGGCTATTATTCTGAACCATCATTGGTCTTATGTTCTTACCATTACACCTATATAATACCTGACATGAATATTACAGTCAGGCTGTTCCAAGATGACATGTTCTACATTAATCTTCAAAAGAAAGGAATATGCAAAGGAATGTGGTTCAATTCCCAGAAACTACAAGTAGGGAGAGAAAAGATTTTTGTCTACTTTAAAATAAGAATGAATTCTCTAGGTTAATATTTTTAAAAATTAAAAAAAGATGCAGGAATTTCTTACATAATGATCATTCACTTAGTGACCATTCACAGTTATAACAAACCACCTTACAACCCAGAGTTCCAATGGCCACTACACATCCTACAATTATGTGATTGAAATTTTGGGCATTTGGCACACATTTATGGTGTTTGCAGTTTCCCATTGTTACATAACCATGATTTTTGATTTTTTTTTGTTGGTTTCCTTTGTTTATATTTCATTTCTGGCAAAAAAAATGCTAATTGAGTAAAACAGGTTTGCTTAACCACCACTATGCTTGCCTTATGATGTTCATTTAATAACCACTGCAAAAATGTCATAAAATCAGGTATGGTCCTATGGTGGCCAGCTTAATGACTGCCATAGCTTATGACTATAATTGCAGGCTCAATTATAGTTAACAGTCAAGGACTACATGTAAAACCAATAGAATTATGATTTTGCTTGAAAACCTTGGCTAATATTTTCTGTCAATACACTCTGAATTAAAAAAAAAAACTTTCTTGTTTCTTTTATTGGAACACAGATGAGTTATTCATAGCTTGGCAATTTATTCTGATTTCCCAGGACAGCTATCTGGAATAATATATAGTGTTCTACTTTATTGCATAGCTTGAAATGTTGAATATGCAAACAAGATATAGTTACATGGTTATTAATAATGAAATAAATGGTATTCTTGAACAAAAGCATGGTTGAAACTCTTAGCAGCCAAATAATATTTATGATTGTTTTGTATTATTTCATTTTAAGATGCATTGGTATGTTTCTATCATTTACAGAAACAGTAGCAGAAAATATTGATGGATGATATGCCAGCTTGGAAATTCTGGCAGTTGAAATCCACCCGTCTTAATGTTGCCAAGGTTGATAAACATTGATATATATTAGTCTCTCCTCTATCCTACAATAAACAATTTAGTCTTGGGAAATACATTAATGTCATAGTCATATGTTAGGAGACATTGGAGCATTTCAATCATATTCTCAGCATATGGAAAGGAATCTACTTTTGGCTTCTATTCCTGGCAATTTCGCAAATATTTACCACATTTGCTCCTCTGTAGCTAATTCCAATGGTAAACTGGGGGATACATTCTGTGGGAGCAGTTTGGGGAAACTAGAATTAAACTGACATGCCTCCAAAACAAGGATAAAGGATGTATGCCAGCTGCCTTAACATTTTAATAGTTGGAATGTCAAAGGTCCTTGGTTTGGCATTTCCCATGGGAGTGTCCTGTCTACTCATTATGCATATCAAACTTCCTTTCCTTTCTTTGGGATCATGAATGGGAAGAGGAGTGGGTACACTATTTTTCATTGGACTCAAACTGCATGAGGAGGATTATTTTCACAGTCCTTTAATATCCTTTCCAAAATCCTCCCCAGCATAGCTATTGTGTTAGGAAGAAGTCCCACAGACACAAACAGTTTTTTGTTGGTTCAGAAATGGAAAAAGGAATTTTTCTTTCTCCATATATTCTGCTCCTTTCAAAAATCCCCTGTCTCCATCCTAATTTATCCTATCCAACAAGTGATTCCTAAATAGGAAATGGTACATAACATTGTAATAAACCAAATGAATGTAATAACATTAATAAACCAGATTTTCAAAGAAACTGAACTTTCAACAAATATTAAAAAAAAACTCTAAAGATTTACAATACTTAGAAAAGTGAATGTTTGCTTTGGCACTGAAGACAGACACCATTGGTATCTCTTTTGTAAGAGCATTCTAAAGTCAGTCTATCATCACACACCAAACTCACCTTTCTAAATGCAGATCATATTTCTCTAGTCATGGTCCTCAGGCCGCTAGTGATACCTCTGGGAAGTGAATGTTGTTAAATCATTCTAGCATTCCAAAATGCCAAGGTGAAAACAATAGTTGCAAAGGTGGCCCTGTGATAGCTTAGTCCTTCATGCTGACTACCTGTAACACTTTATGATGATTGTGTCAGCCAAGCAACAACACTGATGTGATAGACAGCCGTGTGGCAATTTTCCATGTTTCACATGCCAGTTTTTAGAAACATTTATTTTACAGATTAAAAATGTCAAGTAACATGAAATAGAAGTGTGGTTATTCACAGATCACTTGTAATGGTTGTGAAGCATACCTACATCACACAGAATGGATGTTGCAGGGTATTAAATCAGTGCCTTCTCTAAGCAGTTGCCACAAGTTTAGACTTTTTCTGATTTATATGCCTTCGTTGGAATTTGATCTTTACTTTTATAGCCCTAATTTGGATGGCATCTCTTTGTGACTAGTAACTTCTTTAGATTTTCTTATAATGGTTTATGCCAGGACTGGAAACCACAGGAAAGCATAACAGCCTGATGAAAATATGGTATAAAGAGTGATAATCAGGTTAAGGGAAAGAATAATGATAGATAGATAGATAGATAGATAGATGATGGATGGGCGGGAGGATGGACGGACAGACAGACAAACAGACAAACTGAATCACAGGTGAATTCCAGAGATTCAACTTAAAACAGGAGAAATGCTATAACCAAGTGAAGTGAGTTACATCCTTTTATTTCACTTAATAATACATTTTCCAGGGATGAGATACAATATTAAAAAAAGGATGCCAAATAAGTTACACCTCCTATCCTTCTGACCTTCAGTAAGGACCTGAAGACCTGCCATTACCAGCTGTTTGAGGCTTCAGAGAGAGTAAGAGAAGATCCCACATCCCCCCTGCACATCCTGCTTCCTTCATTCCCTCCCTTTTAAATTGAAATTTTTATTATTACTAGAAATATTTACTCATTGGTTTTATTGGCTTTTAATGCTGTACGCCTCCCAGAGTTTCCTTGAAGTGGGATGGGCAGCAAATAAATCTAATAAATAAATGCCAACATGGATTCAAATTTGATGTTAGTGGTCAAATAGTGTTTAGTAACAATACAAGCAGTAATTTCAAATATATGAGTTGCGAATGGCTACTAAGAAAAAGTAGATGAGTTGAAAAAGCTTATTGAGAAGTATATGCTAAGATAAGGAAAATTGGAGACTAAGTCATTGGGGGAAAAATGGGATAAGAATGATGTTTAAAATTACTGGTAGCTTTAAATGATAAAATGACATGTAATATCAAAACTAAAGATGGTACTTGTAAAAAGGACATTTTTTGGAAAATTTGGAAGCCATTTGTGAACTATGCGTTAGAAAAAATGGACATTTCGGTACTTGTACCCAGAGAACATGGATTTTGGCAAACATGAGGAAAAAATAAAAAAAAATAAAAAAAATTACTGGTAGAGTAAAACCACAAATGTACTCATAATGGAGGCTGGGAAGAGAAAGGAGACAATAAAACAGAATGGAAGAATTCCCTTTCTCCATCATACAAATTGTTGAAGTCATTCATAAATTCTGTCCCTTGCAAACAACCCAAATGATATTGCAGATTGTTTTGAATGAGATCCATAAAGATATGTGACCTAATATAGAGACATGTTATGGGTCCTGTCAGCCCAATTACTCTAGCTAGCAGGGTCCAAGAAAAGGACTTCCTCTGCTGTTTTTCCTGCCTTCTGGAACTAACTACCTATGTGAGGTTCGCCTTATCCTCCTATCCTTTCATAAGACCTGGTTATGCCATTTGGCTTGGGGTCCCAACAGGGGACAACAGAGTGGAGATGGTTGATTAAGTAATAACATTATTTCCTTCACCTTCTTCTACTCTGCCTCTGTCCACCCAATGTATCATTAGATTGTAATGTTTGTGTTTAATATTTATGTTTTAATATGTACACAAAATATATTTTTTTATGATTGTAAGCTGCCCAGAGTTACCTTGTGGTAAGATGGGAGGCCAATAAATTTTATAAATAAATAAAATTAATAAATAAATGGCAAGCAATTTTGCATTATTTTTTTTTGCTCAGCTTCAGGATTCCATTTTTTTAGATTCTACCAATCTAAAAGTTATTGTATGCTTTCCCATTTATTTTGGAAATAAAATAATTGAATTACTTTTAGGTGCACTATTCTGCCATTAATGATTATTAGAATGAGAGGCTATATGAAGAGATTGATATGTGAAATTATTCCTGTTTGGATTTTTGTGCCAAGCTAAAACACAATACAAGAAATTGCCAAAGCTCATAATTAATTCATTTGAGATATAGAAAATGGATTGTTCAATCATTCTCAAGACCAAATGATATGAAAGCAAAAAGAAGAAGGGGCAGGAAGCGTTCACAGAAGAAGAAATATAAATGTTAGAAATGAACCCTGAAGGAAATTTGATTCTCTAAAATACTCCACTACACTAAATAAAACAAAAATATTATATAACCCAAAGGCATTACAAATGATGTTGATAGCAAATGCAGCTGCCACAGAATTGCTGAACATTTTAAACACCAATAAAAAATGGAGAGCAACAAGCATCATTTGATTTATTGAACAATATAACAGATTCAAAGTGAAGTAAGTTTAAGGCTACATTTTTTAAAAAATAATAATAATTCAATTCCAAGTCTCGGAAATAAAAATAACAGTCAGGAGATTGTGGCACAAGATCAGGACAACAATGACAAAGTTATTCAAGAAAACCAACAATCCATGGTGTTTGTGAATTCAATGATCAACACAAAAGAGGAGAAACACTCACAATTAAGAATCAGCTATTAGAGGATAGCACTGAAACTCAAGGGAATAAACATTTTAGAAAAAAATTGATCTGCAATCTCTCAGGATTCCCTATGATCAATCCTTTATCTAACACTCATTCACTAAATTGCAGAATGAAGTTTAAAAGATTTCTCTGCTCTGTTTGGAGGGAAGATTCCTTCTTAATCTTCATTTCAAAATATGATAATTATAATTGCTGAGAAACTCTGGACATTAAATTAGTTTATAATTAATGGTTTTAATAATCTAGCCACAGGTGTTGCAAGCCAGTGACTTCTGTGCCAGTCCCAAGCCTGGATAAAGAGAGAGGGTTGCATCAGAAATGGCATCTGGTGTAAAAACATGCCAAATTTAAACATGTGAATCATCAGTGTTAATTCCATACTGGATTGGTGGAAGCCCAGGTTAACAATGACCACCACCAGTGCTGTTGACCTACAGGGTGCTGGTGGAAATTGGACTACTTGGTCAAAGAAGGAGAGGAGGCAGAAGGATTCATAGACAGAGAGAGAAGAGGAAAGGCAGGAGTATAGATCTGAGAACAGGGACTCTTAACATTGGCACAATGACAGGGAAAGGTAGAGAGCTGGAAGACATGATGGAGAGAAGGAAGGTAGATATATCATGTGTGCAAGAAACAAGGTGGAAGGATAACAAAGTTCATAGTATTGGAGGGGGATACAAACTGTTTTATTATGGTATGAATGGGAAGAGAAATGGGATAGGAATGATCCTGAAGGAGAAGTTTGTGAGGAATGTTTTAGAGATGAAAAGAGTGTCAGACAGGGTGATCAGTTTGAAGCTGGAAATTGAAGGGGTAATGTTGAATGTAGTCAGTGGTTATGCTCCACAAATAGGGTGTGAGTTAGAAGAGAAGGATAGATTCTGAAGTGAGTTAGATGAGGTGATGGAGAGTATTCCCAGAGGGGAGAGAGTGGTGATTGGGGGAGATTTCAATGGGCACATGGGTGAGGGGAACAAAGGCAATGAGGAGGAGATGGGCAAGTTTGGTGTTAAAGAAAGGAACCTAGATGCATAGATGGTGGTAGACTTTGCTAAGAGGATGGAAATGGCTGTAGTTAACACATATTTCCAGAAGAGGGAGGAACATAGAGTTACATATAAGAGTGCAGGTAGGAGTATGAAGGTAGACTACATTCTATGTAAACAAGGCAATCTGAGAGAGATTAGTGACTGAAAAGTGGTAGTAGGAGAGAGTGTAGTCAGACAGGATCAGATGGTGGTTGTAGGATGATTCTGAGAGTCAGAATGAAGAGGAATGGAAAGATAGAGAAGAAGACCAAGTGGTAGAAGTTGCAAAAGGAAGAATGTTGTGAGGAATTCAGACAGAAGTTGAGACAGTCTTTGGGTGGTCAGGAAGAACTTCTATATGACTGGGAAACTACAGCAGAAGTGATCGGGGAGACAGGTAGGAAAGTGCTAGGTGTGTCATCTGGAAAGAGGAAAGAAGATAAGGAAACCTGGTGGTGGAACGAGGAAGTACAGGACAGCATCCAGAGGAAGAGGCTAGCTAAAAAGAAGTGGGACGTAGAAAGGACTGAAGACAGTAGACAGGGTTACAAAAAATTGCAGCGTACAGTGAAGAGGGAGGTAGCAATGGCCAAATAGAAAGCATATGATGAGTTGTATGCCAGGTTAGACACAAGAGAAGGTGAGAAGGACTTGTACAGATTAGTGAGACAGAGATAGAGATGGGAAGGATATGCAACAGATAAGGGTGATTAAAGACAGAGATGGAAAGGTGCTGACAAGTGAGGAAAGTGTGCAGAGAAGATGGAAGTATTTTGAGGAAAATGAGAGGGAAAGAGGTGAATATTCTAGAGCAGGAAGTAGCAAAGATTAGAAAGGATGAGGTGAGGAAGGTTTAGTCAGTCTTAGTAAGATAGAATATATGTGTGTAAATGAGAGGGAGGGAAGTGGAACAGTGAGTTTACAAGGGACTAAAGTCAAGATGGTGCCGAAGTTTAAATATTTGGGGTCAACAGTCCAGTGTGATGGGGAGTGTGGAAAAGAGGTGAATGGCGAGTGCAGGCAAATTGAAATGGGTGGAGAAAGGTGTCAGGAGTATTGTGTGGCAGAAGAGTGTCAGCAAGAATCAAAGGAACAGTGTGCAAGACAGTAGTGAGACCAGCTATGCTGTATGGGTTAGAGACTGGAGCAGCGAGGAAAAGACAAGAGGCAGAGATGGAGGTAGCAGAGATGAGGATGTAGAGATTGTCTTTAGGAGTGACTAGTATGGACGGGATTAGAAATGAGCACATCAGAGGGACAACTCAGATCAGTTGTTTTGGGGACAAGATCAGAGAGGCCAGATTGAGACATTTTGGACATGTGCAGAGGAGGGAGAGTGGTTATATTGGTAGAAGGATGTTGGAGATGGAACTGCCAGGCAAGAGGTCAAGAGGAAGGCCAAAGAGGAGCTATAAGGATGTGCTAAAAGAGGACATGAAGTTAATTGGGGTGAGAGTAGAGGATGCCGAGGATAGAGTTAGGTGGAAAAGATGATTTGCTGTGGTGATCCCTAACGGGAACAGCCAAAAGAAGAAGATAATGGTTTTCACACACACAGTTTCAGAACAGAAGATAGCATTCAATGGAATAAAACCAAAGGAGGTATTGGTTTTTATTTCTTTATATGCAACATCAGTGAATGCACTTTTCCTTTAAGCAATGCTCTCTAGTTATGGCAATTTATTTTAAACACTATACCTTAGCTGTAATTAATAATTATCTCACTCTACTGAGGTAATCTCTTAGAGTCATGTGCTCTCCTGCACTGTAGAGAGCATCCTGATGGGCAACATCACAACCTGGTTTGGGAACAGTACCATGCAAAACAGACAAGC
>JAEANM010003556.1:0-22204 GCA_017656035.1 Myanophis thanlyinensis
ATACTTGGTTACCCAGAAAATGGGAGGGAAATTCAATTTCCCTTTTGCCTTTCAGTCCCATCTCAAGAGACCATCCAATATATATATATATATTCTTTTTCCATCAATTATATCTGGAGGACATTTAGGATATGCTGTTCTAGAATGAAATAATAACTTTTATTTAAAAAAAAACTCTTTGAGACATCATGCCAGTAGTATAATGCTACAATATTCACCCTTTTGAGCCACACCTGTGCTTAACTCATGCTGGAACAACTGCAACAAGCAATGGCAATTTAGGTTATTAGCCTCCTGAAAGTTACACAGGATTTTCACCTTCTTCTTTTCAGCTTTGTTTTAGTCAAAGTAGCAGCAAGTTAAAACAAGCATCACTGCAGAACTACAAAAGGATGGCTCCATTCCAACTTCCATTCCTCCCAGAGAAACCTGATCCAGGTGCTTAGCTCAGCTCAAAGATCTATCTGCAAACCAACTGGAAAATAAAACTAAACACTAGCAAGCCTGCTAGGGCTACAGGGAAAAATTTCCCATGTATTGCATATTGCAGTTACAAAAGAAAGTATTACTTTGGCTCACTGGAGCTGAACTTTGCAGACAGAATATTAAGCCAGCGAAGGTCAGTGCGAGATAAGATAAGGAAGCTACATGCAACTGGCTCAAATGCCTATTTATAACAGGCTTCCAAACACTAAGAGAAGCAAAGTCTCCTTCAAAATTTGAAATGCTCCAATAAATTGTTAAATACATTTTCTCATTTTTTTTCTCAAAAGTTTTTAAGGGAAGAGGAAGATTTTTCTTATGTATCAACTTCCTGTTTTCTTCCCGCATTAAATTTCAAATGAAAATTCTCACACAACACAAAGTTGAAACTGTTTTTTTCTTTTTCTTTCATCAAGGGTATCTTTGTAAGAATGTAAGAAGACAGGTGGTAGTGTTATAAAGATGAATTAATGTAAGCATCCTTTCATTAAAGAGACTTCAGATTAGTGTGGGAACACTTATTTCCCTGTCTCCGGCATTATATTACTATACATGACTCCAAGTTCAGGAGAACTACAATTCTATCAGAATCCTAGTCTTTGGCATATATCTTAACAAAACAGTAACAAGAAAATCAATGTTTACTACTACCTCTCCTGTACAGACTATTCAGATTATCAAAAACATCGTATTTATTTCAATCTGATGTTTTATTTTAGCAGATCTCTACCTTGGACTAAAGAGGCAGTTTCTAAGCAACGAGCATAGTTTAGAAAATTGCTGTGAACTGATATCTAAGTCACCTTTTCTTTGAGACACTGCATTTTTGAATTCTTTTTCTTCTTCTTCTACTATGTTGTAATCATTCCAGTTTCTGTAACTCCTCTCTTATCAGAAGACCCTCCTTCTCTGCAGCTTCTCTCTCTTGACATACATACTAACTTTCTTTCTTTACATCATCTAGTTTATCTCCATCCTTTCTTCATCCCCTGCTTGTACTTGCCCAGTGATTCCATATTTAGCTACTTCCAATCTTGTAGAGAACTGGCAGCAGTGAAGGAATGAATAATGATTTTTAATTTGCTTTTCATGCACACACTGTGAAAAGCAAGCTTTTTGATTAAGGAATTCTGATAACCCTTTCTAATATTCAGTATCAGGCACTATGAAGGTTCAAGTTAACTGATTTATTGCTAAAAGCCAATGCACGGAAATCTTCTCAACTAACAGTCAGTACCTGGTTAGAGTTAGATAAGGGTCAACAACATTTAAAGGGGGTTGACTTAGCTCACTTGTGCATACATAAGGATACTAAACTAATGCCTCTTTTAACTCCTCCCCCTGGCTCTTCCAGTCCTATATTCATTCAAGTTTACCTTCTGCTGTCTCATCCAGTTCAGACATTCACTGGTGACACGCCTAGTGTATTCATCCCAACCTGAAGCACTCTGAGAGCTGTAACCACCACCTTTGGAACTAGCCCGTCGGACACGAGGTACACTGATGGCCTTGTAGAGGGCACGCATCTGCTCTTGAAGTTGAAGCAGTCTAAAGGAAAAATGAAACAGTGAGGAAGAAGAATAGCAAAAGTTGGAAGGGAGGGGTGAAGGTTCAGGTTCTGAGCTATCTTAGCAAGACGCTTCAAATAATTAATAATTTATTATTGAAGAATTCATAAAGTATATTGGATGGAACAGAGCCTCCTCCAGGGTGCCTACTGAAAAAAATACACTAATTACCAACTTCATTATGTTGATTCCTATATAAAAATTTAACTGTACTAATGACATTTATGAATGCTTAAGAGCTGTTGTAATAAATACAGTTTGTTAGTTTCTGCTAATGATTAGTTCACACCTTTTTTAATTTATTGATATTTCTAGTTGGTTTTGCATGTGGGTTACCCATCTGTGATAGCTTTTATCAAAGTGAAAATAAACAGGAACAGGTATAATCTTAGAAGTGCATTTGAGGCATAGCTTCATAAATTTATAACATTTGTGAAAGACATTGCATCATGTCTGTTGATATTTGCACAAATGTAATAGATTGTGTGGATGACCTTAAGGGGTGAGGGAACTAGATTTTGCCTAGGGAATGACCAAACAAGAGAAGGAGGAGCCCATAGACACTTAATGGTCAAAGAAAGAAACTTAGGAGGGAGCTGTGTCCTAATTGATCAAATAGTTAAAAGTAGTGGAGGAAAGTTTGTACCTTCAGACTTGCAACATTCTATTAATATAGCCTTACTACTTTAGTGCCCTAATCATGCTACTTAGGTACAAATATACCTTTTCTGGTAGAGTTCACATGGCTGACCCATTTGTCTCATTTCTCTGATCAATCCATCAAGAATGTCCATATGTTCATTTGCCTGACCAAAGCAGTCTTCCAGCTCTCGGTTCCTGCTAATTTGGATACCATCTCCATACTTTAGTTCCTAAAACAATTAAAATAAAGCATAAACCACCCTATCAACACACAGAGAGACACAAATCAATTTATCAATAGTATTGAAAAATGAAATACTATCATGATATCCTTTACATGTATTTGAACAGAATTTGAACAATTACAGCTACTGCAAAATGCACTAAATAAGACTACTTTCCAAAATATACACATAAGATCAGAAATTAAGAGACAGCAAAAGGCTCCAAATGTATGTGTGTGCACTGGGGGGAGGGGGGGTTATTTCCAAAATGATAAACGTAATTCAGTCAAGCAAGTTTAAGGCTACATATATATTGAACAGTGTTCAATTCTAAATGAATGCCACATCAAATTTACAGTTTAAAAAACAAAACAAAGCTATTTTAGTAAATGAGGCATGCCTCCACAGTTTCATTTCTGATTCTTCCAAAGAAGGAATTAACTGACTTTTCTAATAAAAAGCATATAAAATCTCTGCAGCTAATAACATACATAATGCTGCTTCAGTATATTTTGGTAAAATATTCTGCTTGGAATTGGATTGCAATCTTTAAAATTTATTCTGTTCCAGGGTGAATAAGTTTCCAATGACACACTGTGCAACATTGCCACCGCATCTGTAAAGCGGTCCCAACTATGATGCATGTCCAATATTTTTCAAGGAAAATAATTATTCATTTCAGCAATCAAGACTAGAGTGATTTGCCAATGGTAAAACTTGACAATAGAAAACCAATTTTAAGTATAAAGTTTGAAGTCAATTTAACATTCTTTTTCCATTGAAATTCCAACCATTGTATGTATATTCATGTTTCATATCCATTTAATTATGCAATCATTAACTTGCTCAGACTCTGAGCAATACATAATAATTAACAATTTATAAATCATGCCTAGCAAATGATCAGTACTTTATGTAATAAATTGGATCAAGCTTCTCAATATTTGTTTCTACAATTTCTTAATGCTACACTTGTTATTTGAAGATATTAAAACCAATTAAAGGTAGAACAATGTAGAGCAGGAGTGGGCAACTATGACAACTTAAGCAACTTGTGGATTTGCTGGCTCAGGAATTCTGGGAGTTGAAGTCCACAAGTTGTAAAGTCACCACTGTTGCCCAGTACAGTAACAGCCTTTGCTCCAATCTTAACTTCATAAACATATAGATAGGCTGAAAGCTAGCAGGGACTGATTAGGAAAGTGATCTTGGGTTTGTATGGAGAAAATGAGAAACTCAAAGACAAAATGTAGTTAATACTGTATGAAAGCTTCTGTGATGTGAATCATTATTAAATACAGTAGGAGACTGGAAATAATGTCTTTATACAGATAATCCTCGACTTATGATCACAACTGAGCCCAAAATTTCTGTGGCTAAATGAGACATTTGTTAAGTGAGTTACATCCCGTTTTACAACTTTTCTTGCTACAGTTGCTAAGGTGAATCACTGCAGTTGTTAAGTTAGTAACACGGTTAAGTGAGTCCACTTCTCCAATGAATTTGCTTGTCAGAAGGTTGCAAAAGGTGGTTCACATGACCCCTGGATATTGCAACTGTCATAAATATGAATAAATTGCCAAACATCCAAATTTTGATCACATATCCACGGGGTTGCTGCAATGGTCATAAATGTGAAAAATGGTTGTAAGTCACTTTTTCAGTACTGTTGTAACTTCAAACAGTCACTAAATGAACTGTTGTAAGTCAGGGACTACCTGTACAAAATTGCTTTTGACACTGGGTCATATTTAGCTTTTCACAGAAGTTTTTATTCTCATATACTCTCTCTTAAGAGCAGCTATCAATATATTTATATTTATCAATATTTATCAATATTTATCAATATAATAATATTTAATAATATGACAAATTGGCATGTTTAATGTTAATTAATGTAAGAATCTAGGGGAAAATGTTTAATGTAGGAAGCAGTCCAATAGCAAAATAATTTGTGACTGGTTTGACAAGCATGAAGTAATACAAGCATTGTTAACCACTTTCTGCATTATATAAACTTATACAGCTCAGGTTTATTCAATAAATTTCATATTAAATTCATATTAAATTTATTCAATAATTAAGCACAAGCATGCTACATTACACACCGGTCACACACTTCTTGCCCTGGCACGAAGCAGAAAGCACCAGCCTGAAGATGGCGAGTGGGAACTACCAGAATATATATATGTTGCCTGTTTCTCTATTTGTGGCTTATTTGACAGGCAGTAACATCCCAATGGGTATTATTCCTGCTCAAACCTAAAAACCCAAAATGAGCAGGGCAAGATTTGCCTACCCTCTGTGTGAAAATGAACCCTAAACTTTTTCACTATAAAGCAAGCGTTTTATCATTTTATGCATCGTTATTAACATGTTGGGTTTACTTTCTGCAATATGTGCCATTGTTCACATTATTAAATAGTGAAGCAACATCATCTCCCAACTCACAGGTTGCACTATGAGTTCAGCACGCATGAGGCAATCTGAGCAAGTTTGCAGAAGGTCCTGAATGGTGTTCTGACGCCGTGACACTGTAGCGGTTCCATTTTGTCTGAAAGAGCAAGAGTGAGAAAGAGAATACCAATTACGCTGTTGAAATCAACCATTAATTATAAATGTGTTTTCCAAAAGAACACAACACACCTTATTTAAATTAAAGTGTTGTAACCTGCTCGACTTCAGAAAGATCCTGATAATACTTGGGTCACTCCTTTTTATGGTATTACAATGCTGAGTCTGCACTCTGTGAAACTATTGTGGGAACATGCTGCAGCAGCTAAACCTGCTGTGAATTGGATTTTTTTTCAATAGATCAAAACCATACAAATGATGATAAAATGTAAGAGAAAATTCTTAAAACAGCTTTCACCACTGAATTGGCACATTTACGATGCACTTAACTTTAACTCCTACTTGGCCAGTTAATATAGCGAGAGAGTTGTATGGAATAAGCATCTAGAAATCGCTGGGTTGAAGAAAACTGTGTTATGTATTAGCTGGGGAGGGGCATATAGGGTGTAATAGCACAGCTAAACCCCTAATATAAAATATAGTTTTCTTTGCCCCTCTTCCTAAAAGTCTCATTTTGTAAAATTCTCCCAGAATATTTCCAGCAGTTGATACTATCTCAAAAGTCCCATTTTTATGAACTTTTTGTCTGGAGCTCTTTCTTCTCATTTCAAATCCTTGTTACCCTTGATAGTTTCTTCTCTTTATCTTGTTACTCATTTCCAATTAACTCAATTAAAGCTACACATAAAATAATATGTAATTAATCATCAATGGAGGATATTCCAACTTCAAAGTCACACTGTCATCCAAAGGACACGTATGACACCAAGCCCATATGGGAGACACATTTATATATACTTTTAGACTCCTGAATAATTTGCAGATTATCAATACAAAGGTTTTCTACTCCCAATTGTACACTTTTCTCCTGAAATCATGTTACAAAAGTGTAAGTTGGAGAACCAGAAGCAAAAGTTTCATTTGTTCCATTACTGCAAATGAATTTTTAGTTTGGCCATGTGTTCAGATACTTTCCTTTGGGTATGTATATGCCCTAAATATCAGGGACAAAATAGGTATATTTATAAGCCTTAGGTCATATGATGGAAGATCAGATCAGATCTCTGAAATCTCAACTTTTAAAAAAATATTATGAATCTCATCTGGAAATTTCTCTTAAGCAATCTCCAAAATCAGACTGCCTTCCAAACTCTGATAATTGACCTTTTGGTGAGGGTACTTTGTATAAGAGACTAAGGCTCTATTATGTTTGGTTATAAAGAAACAGCCACCAGAAACTTGCCAACACTGAACACACCCATGCAAGCTTGCAAAATAAACTGATGATGGAATTTAAACGATCTATAGATTGTTTTGGATTTCATTTGTTAGTGAAACAGTCATGTGGTGGGAATCCTTTCATGAGGAACTTTTCATTCATTCGTTCTTTTCTGAAAATGAAAACCTTGTCTATTCAGCAAGTAAAATTGTAATATGTAAGCCAGCAGTTTCTCTTCCCAGAATTCCTTGCCACCAGCCATGCTAGCTAGGGAATTCTGATAATTAAGATCCAGAGAGCTCAAAGGACTCTTAACTAAGAAAATCTATATTAGGAGACCAAAGCACAATCCACGAAGTTGTGATATGAAGGAGACTCTGAAGGACATAACATAGTTTTAAATGTTTTTGAGAGGAATTTACATATTCATACAGATTAAAATAACATGGAAATGATTTTACTGTGCCCCATTCCCTAGGTAAATTGACTTTGACTGCAAAGTGACATGGTCAAATTTGGAAACAAGAGTTGTAGTTGTCATCCTGTGTCTGAAATGCACCCATCTGTGGATCCTACCTTCAGATTCATTCTATCATATTGTACAGCTGTTATGTATGCAAATGCTAGTAGTAATATTAATCTTTTTATTAGGCTTTACAAAGCAAAGGAAATAAAATAGAGCAGCACAGTTACAAGAGTGCTATCCTTTGGATATTCCACTAGAATATTATCCCCAGCTATGAAGCTTAAAAATATTTTTTGGATGCCATTCTGAATTTTTATTTAGAAAAGCTAAATAAAGTAGAATGTTATCTAGTACAATAATAGTGGCAAAAAGACACTAATTCTTTTATTTAAAACATATATTTTGTTGTGCTCAAAGAACAAAGAATACTTGCTTGGACTGCTTTTCCACAATACAGTCATCCTGAGTTGCAAGTCAGCACTAGCTGAATATAGGCGAGGTGCTCCAAATGACGAACCATACAGTACTCTCCACGGTAAGATCAGAGCTCTCAAACAGCCTCAGGCATCTCCCAAATGGAAGAATTTGTTATTAAAACATTTAATGCAGGAAAGTGCCCTGTAACTTGCAGAAAAATATATAGCCATTCTCTTACATACAGATGGTGTAGTTCTGTTTGCCTAAACCTATAGTAGCCTAAAAAGAGCATTGCAGCAGGTCCTGGCTGAATACTGCCACTTGAAACCCTAGAAATTCACTATAATAAACCAAGATGCTGGTGTGTGCTAAACACCCTAAAACATATGTTTGGAAAGTAAACAATCATCCAATTGAGAAGTACTTTACTCATTAAAGTGTTACACCGTATTGTGTTTCATATCACAACCACATGTAGGATGTATATGTATGAATCACATAATGCAAAAAGCCCAAACGTCTGCTATAACCCGGCAAACTTTCTTTTACAAGAGAGAATATTCCCACTTCCTTTCAAAAACACTCAGGCCAATTTGTGTTTTATTTGTATGTTTGTTTAAAAAATAAAAAACTTTTATATAAAAAAAAAAACACTTAGGCCAAGACTAAGAAAGAATTGGCATCCAATTAGGGCCATATATTTCTTCTGCCACCTTGAGAGAGATTCAGATGAAGTTCTTCAGACAACATTCTAAGTCTCGTGTTGTATTTCAAACATAGTCCAATATGACCAGGTTGGTGTCAGTAAGATTAATTCCAATGCCTGAATTAAACTTTTCTTCACCCTGGCATATCTAACTCCTCTGGTCCTTTCTGATAATTTTACTTCCTTTGAGCCAAGGCAATAAATTAAAAACTGCTACTCTTCTTTAATACAAATACACATGCTAGGGCATAAGTGTACAGTAGAAGCAGCCAGGCAATGCCCCAAGGTAACTTGATAGCCACTCGATAGTAGACCTGAGGCTCCTCCCTAAAGGCATATTTCTATGCAGTTTTCACACATGCTGGATATCTAAACTAATCTACTAAGATGAACATTAACATTGGCATGTTCAATGAATTCTCCCCAGTGGTTTTAGAGGGGATTCAAATCAAGACTGTGCTATACAAATCAAGACTCCCTCATTCAAATCAAGGCTATGCCAATGTAAAGGAGCCATTGAAAACATCAAATTTGTCTTGTTTGTTTTACACTGACACCCTTAACTTTATATTCAACTAACATCCCTGGTCATTTTGAATAATTTTATTACAACCTTTTATTTTCAGATTCAAATGACTCCATTGCATTAAGTTTAGCCAACTTTTGTCATGTAATGTACAAGATATGCAGCCATTTGATTGATATCTTCATCTAAATTAATGAATTAATATTTTTTGTATGCAGTGTGCTTTATGAAAGGTCATTGACTGTAATAAATGAACTTTCCCTCTACCATAAGAAAGTACTCTAATTTTCAAGAAAGTATTTATTTTCCAGATCTAATTCAGCCTGTTAGCCACCGTATTCATTTGTATTATTAAACTATTAAACTAAATTGTACTGTGGCTTAAAAATAAAGGTCTACTTGTACTAAATGAATGTCAGAAATCCTGGTAGTTCCAAACAACTGGAAAGCAGTGGATTAATATATGCTGAATTATTATTTTTTACCAGAAAACTTCTTGAATGAATGTTTAACTTTTCAGTCAATCAGAACAATTTTATCCAGAGAAAGCATCTGAGCTCACATATTGCATTTATTAAAGAATAGACATCAGACGACATCAAGTAGATAATAAAGTGATAGTAGATCCAGCATCACTTTAGTGCAAAAACTTTTTAATATCTTTTAGTATTTAATATTTTCATCATATTTTGCAAACGATACAGCAGCCATCTCATTACAACTACAAGCTATTCTTCCAAATCGCATTATCATCTATAGTACAGGTACTAGGCAAAAGAATAAGAGGTGGCATCAAGAAAGATAAATGGATAGAGGTGAACTTGTAATTTACTCAAAAGCCTGAAAGCAAAACATTAATTTTGGGAAGTGCCACTAGTTTGTTGTAGAAAGCTGTCTAAAAGTGCAGTCTCTAATATTTTACTTACGGTAACTGTCATTTCAGTACCAAGCAAAGACCTTCTTCACCCCATTTACTGCAAGACTTTAACATTCTATCCTATCTTATAAGCTATTTTCTTATGCTTATTCTTGGTTTATTCTTTTAAATGTATTTCAGAGTTTGTTACCATGCATATGCAAACATGAAATAAAATCAGCCTCAAATTTGGAGCCATTCAATACTGTATTTATTCACATAGTTTATATATATTATTTAACTCAATATATTATTTATTTTAAATTAATTTTGCATAAATAATTCTATTACAATGCCCTCCCTAGAAGAGTTTAAAAAAAGAATAAAATACATTGAAAACAAATTGATGGGAGGTGCAAGTAATTGCAACCTTAAACAATTTTAACCACTTTTCAGTGTGGGAAACAAAAATCTTCTTTCTTATTTTCAGCTGCAAGAAACTTCTCAAAACAAGATATAGACTACCAGAAAGGAACACAGAATGTAAATACTTAACAGCGAAGGGAAAGCAATACTTGTCATGAGTTAAATACTGAAGGATACTGTACTACTACTGAAATAATGCTAACTTCTTCTGTTAGAAGAAATGTAAAATATTTACTGCAATTACATAAATATGCAGCTAACATGAAAGGGAAGACATATAGAATATATAGAATTATGATTTCTTTGCATCAATCATCTTTTTACTGGACGAGTGCTCAGGCCACCACAGGCACGAGTGATGTCAAGCTGGCTATGCCCACCCTGGCCATGCCCACCCTGGTCACACCCACCCCAGCCCCCCAAGGTCAAACACAACCTTGATGCGGCCTTCAATGAAATTGAGTTTAACACCCCTGGTCTAAGCTCAGCAAACTAGTATCTGGGCATGACTTCTTTGCATAGCAACCTAATCAGCTATAGCACATTTGATTTATTCGTTTTGTAATGTGCCATTTACACAACTCAATTTATGAAGGATCAGCACAGCTATTGGGTACGACATCTGTACTTGCTCAGATGTGCCAAACTGTACAATATCTCACTTACCCCCTAATCCTAAATGTCTCAAAGAGGGATAAACTAGCTTTTCCATTTTTTTTAATGAAAAGCTGAAATATCCTAGTTCTTTTACTTTTAAATTGGTTTTAGTCTCCCCTACCTGCACAAACCCACCTACAATTATTAGCTCTTTATATCTGATTATCTTGGCAATCAGGTTGCATGATCTATTTTTTTATCAAGTGATCTTTTCATTAGTCATAGTATTATGGGACACTCCTTATTCTCATCTTGGAATTGTGATGGTGTAGCAGTCGTTTTCATTAACAAACATACTGGTTGCATTTGTTCTCATAGTCTGCAGTGCCCTACCCTACCCTGCCCTGCCCTGCCCTGCCCCAAGAACAAG
The DNA here is from genome assembly GCA_017656035.1 of Myanophis thanlyinensis. NCBI lineage: Eukaryota > Metazoa > Chordata > Lepidosauria > Squamata > Homalopsidae > Myanophis > Myanophis thanlyinensis. Next base: position 11,135 of record JAEANM010003556.1, read on the forward strand.
CCTTTGGAAATAAGGAAAAAAAGAAATATCAAGGATTTTTTTTAAAAAAAGAAGTTGTAATTCTAGTCTTTGTATGACTGTACAGACTGCTACCTGTATTCTACTTGTCTCTGCAGGTAAGTTCACTGATAGATTTAAATGCATAAATATATAAAAGACATTAGAAAGACAGACTTATCTTATTAATAATTCCTACCTTATTTTAAACATTGATACATTACGGAATTAGAAATTATGTTTTTGAAACAAATGCAGCCCAAATCACAAATTAAATCCTACCACCACTTCTCCACACTTAATAAGCAATACGAAAATGACTTTGCATATATAGGTATAAGAATTTCAAAAAAGCAACATCCAATATTGCTTGAAAAAATTCTACTTATGTAATACTAAATTTCCCCTGTCCCCTCCTTTCAAAGCTCTCAAAATCTGTTGAGGGGGGGGCTTGACAAGACCCTATGAGATTTTTGTAGGCTAACACAAAAAACAGTAATGGAGCAGAAACAATCATCTTCCTTTTGATTCCATCAATGGAAATTGTTTCTATTGGCCAATTCTATTGGCTCTCTGAGAGATGATAGAGGTAAGGAGAAATTGGCAATGTTGCCTGGAAGGAATCTTGTACTCCCTGCTCTACACAAAGAAAAGAAAAGAAAAAAAAAACACAATTACAGAAGAGAAAGGAAGGGAAAAACGTGTACACCACCCATCCCTCATGTCTGATACTGGAGAAAGCAAGCTAGATAGTGGCTTCTCTGAGATAAAATGCTTTACAATGAATGGAAAAAGAAAAGGAGCATTGGCCGGTGATAACCTTTTTGCAGACTGTGGAGTTAATCACTAGCCATTTCATTTGCATTCTCCATTCCTTATCAATGAAACTGCTACAGAAACCAACTGTTCCTAGATTCCCACAACTGAGCAGCTGAGAACAGACAGTTTACTCAACCCTCGAGGGAGGGAGAGGCTGGCACTGTCATTTCAGTAAGCTACAAGCTGGAAAATGAACAACCAAAAATAAAAAATTAAGAAAGCCAAACCTTAACCTTACAGGCAAGTCTGCTGAAACTTTGATGAAGTTTGCATTCAGAAATATATATATGCCAATACTTCTCTATTTCAATATGCAAACTTTCTCAAATGTTACAACTATTTGTAAATGAGGAATGTTAAAGATTGATACATTCCTAAGAATTGAATAAACTATGGTAGCCAGATAAGATGAACACAGTAACAAAAACTACATACTGATATTGCTGCAGGCAAAAAAGACACTTAGGAAATTAAGAAAATAACCAGAAAGAAAAAAATGTAACTATTAACATCTGAAATAAGGCTATACACTGTACACCTAAGCAATTACATTCATTTTTCCATGAAAAAAGTTGTTCAAATTGCATTAAAAAAACAGTTTCTCTTTTCAGATGTACTGCCTCCATTTTCTACTTCTGGCATCTAATTTTAATTTAATTCACACAATATCTGCAGAGCTTTTGGTTTTTAACAATTAAATGACAGAAATTCAGCTGAAAAAACTTTTCTCCACTGTTTCTGAAACTGGAAGGATGTTAAAATCTATTAAATTTCTACTTATTCTGAATCCATGGAGATGTAAGTTTATAAAATGTACTGATTTTGTTTCTACATAATAGTTTCTAAACTAGGCTGGGTTAATACTCTGAAGGGTATTAAATATAAAGCACAACCTTAAACATTATTGTACCAATGATAGGGTTATTACCAATGATAATTAACTAGAGTTGATTGTGTGTGTTTGTGTGTGCCTTCCAGTCAGTTTTGATTCCTAACAACTGCCAGGACTTTTCCTGCAGTATTTCAGAAGTTGCTACTGCTTCCTTTCAAAAGCTTAAAGAGAATAACTAGTCACTAGCCCAGGGGTGGGCAATTATGGCTCCTTCATGATTCGTGGACTTCAACTCCCAGAATTGAAGAATTCCCAGCCATGATGGCTCAGGACTTCTGGGAGTTGAAGTCCACGAATCATGAAGGAGCCATAATTGCCCACCCCTGCAACTAGCCCAAGATCACTCAGTTTGCTTTGTGCCTAAAATGGGAGTAGAAATCATAATCCTCCCCTCCCAGCTTCTAGCCTGACGCCTTAACCACTACACTAAAACAGCTCTAAGATTTCTACAAGGTCTCAATATGCACAAACATAATCAGAAGAGAATATCTCAATACTATCAATGTATACCAATGCATTTCAATGAAAGCTTAATATATGATAAATTAATAAATCTAAGTCTACATGGTTAGTAAATTGTCCACACCCAGTCACATGGGGGGGAACCAATACTGAGTCCTAGAATTAAATTTTACAAAGAAAAAGACCGAGGGCTGAGAAAGGAATTACTTCCCAAACATTAAACACAGTAAAAGATTAAAAACAAGCATGTTTTATCAGTTGCCTTTGAATGTATGCCAACCACAAAGGGGAGATTTAATTTTGAAATATACCATAAATCTCTTTTAAAGTAGATGTTGTAAATTTGTGTTTCAGTGGTTCACATAGCCGGAATTAAAAAACAACATTCTTAACTTCCTTTAATAGTTTATCAACACTGCTAGAGCTCTATATCATATAATAAACCACAGCAACCTATGAGATAGACAGGATACAAAATGGAACCAGCTAAAAGAAACTTTCCAATCCTGCTTTTCAAAGAAAGAAAAAAAAAGAGCCGCATCAAACAAAAAAGATGGTGGTTCTGAAAAGAAACTTTTATGCCAAAATCAACGACTAATTTGAAAAGGGAGAAGCCAAGATTCACACCTCTATAAAGGCTGTCAATTTTTAGTCTTAAGTATTATCTGCTAGTTCTTCCAATGAGTCACACCAGTGAAAACAAGCCCTGCTAACCAAGTAAAATAAATAGTACATAAACCAATCAAATGGGCTACTATTCATAATAGTCTTTCTCTAGAAACAGTTTGGGTGTCGGAAATCAGACAGAATCTCATATACTTGACATATGTTATTTATACATGCACAGGCAAGCCACATATGCTTGCCCTCTCATACACATGTAAATGGTCATAATCATACAATAACTATCTTGACTAGAGAGGGTAATGTGTACAAAGTCTACAGTCAAGGAAGAGCCAAAGTCAACAACTGCTAAGTAGGATATGTTCGTTTGCAATACTATCTGTATTGTGCTTTTCAATTATACAGGTAAAAATGTAACATGTAAGATGGTTCATAACTGCATGCAGCTTCCTAACCAGCATGCTTTTCTCCACAACAGGAAAAATAAGTCATGTGAAGCAGTGTTACACATTTTTTTTCCTCAAGGACACAAATAATTTTTAAAAATCCTTAGTGGATCAACAAAAGCGGAACTATTCTTTTTTAAGTTTCTCTCTAAAGGCTATAGCAATTCCATTATCAAAAGGATAGTAATCACAACCATGGCAAGCTAAAAGGACATTACTCATCAGAAAACCTTATGCTCTCCACAAAGTTAAAACTATTCGTTTTAATCCCACACTTTTCTGTACTGATGGGTGAATCATCCATCTGAACTCCCCTTTATCCTACAGTTCAATAGCCTTAACCCAAAACTACAGCCTGCCAAAAGCCATTATATTATCAAAAGTTGCAAGCAGAACACCTCTGAACTCTGTCCTGAGCTCTTTTTTTTTTAAGGTATCATAGGAAATAATATTCCCCATACTCTTAAATCCAAATGCAGAGCAACTTCTCCATAAAAGGTGTGTGGAAACAGAGGATGCAATGAATTGCAATTAGATCTTTCTTCACACAGATGCATATAATTTAATCAGCACGGTCATTTATATTCCAGGAAGCAAAGGCAGGTTTCAGCAACCAACTAGATAGAACTGATGGGATGTGTCCGTTCTTCCTTAACAGGGCGACTCTTTTATTTGCAAAGAGAAAGAAAAAAAAAACCTCTAGACATAGGTATACACCAGGAGAGGTAGACAGGCGAGTTATTGTTTTGCACTTACGTATATCCTTCCGAGTTCATGTCCCCGACATAGCTTTTCTGGACGTAATACATTTTATGAGTATGGCTGCTGCCGCCGCCACCTCCTCCGCCGCCGCCTCCCATCATCATATGGGAGTTCATGTCGTAGCGCATATCCGGTCCGGACTCCGCTCGGACCATCCTGCCCAAGGTGTTGAGCCTGGGATGGGATCCATTTATGCTCATCTTGAAAAGCTGTAGTTAGCTCAAGCCTCGGAGAAGGACAAAGAGAGCCAGATCACAAGAAAAGCATCAACTCGGCACCGACGGAACTGAAGAGAGCTGTCCTGGAGAAAGGGCTGTATTCTAGTTGTTTTTCTTCCTTCCTTCCTTCCTTTCTCCCCACTTCTAGCAAAAGGAACCGAGCGAGCAGTGCGAATCCCCAAATTAGTTTCCTTTTAAGGAACGCAGAAAGAGAGGCAGCTGGTCTGAAAGGGGGGCGGTGGGCGGTCAGGGTGGGAGAAAGAGAGAGAGGAAGCCGGGACAGGTACACAAAAAGTGGGAGGAGGTGGGGGGGGAACTAAAGGCAAAGGAGAAATAAGCTAAAAGACTAACTGTTCGGGGGAGAAAGAAAGAGAAGGCAGGTCCCAGTGGCGTCCAAGCAGCAGCAGCAGCAGCAGCGTCCAGGTGAGAAGAAAACCAAGCGGCGGCGTTACTGGTGGTGGTGGCGGAGTAGGAGGAGACCAGCCAGCCTCCCTACAGGCGCAGGAAGGACGAAGCCGAAAAGTTTGGGAATCTTTTTGAACTAACAAGTCTGGGCGTGGAACCACCGCCCTCCGGTTCATTCCGGTCCTCTTCCCTCTTCACCCCTCCCCTCCCGTCGAGCCAGAGACAAAAAAAGTAAGAGGCTGCCGGAGAGAGTAAGAGAGACTCCTGGGCCGCCGCCGCCGCCGCCTCTGCGCCTTTACCTGGGTTACCCAACCCAAAGCCTTAGGGTGGAAGCCAACGCCCCGCGCGCACCTACCTTCTTCGTTTTCGCTTGCGACTTCCCCCTGGTGGCCCTCTTGCCCTTGACGACGCAACAAGGAGTCTGGCTGGCAGAGGGCCCAGTGAGGAGCGCTGAGAAAGCTTACTTAAAGGGGGGGGAGGGGACTCTTCCCCGCTGTCGCATCGGAGGGTTGAAGTTGCCCCGGTGAGGGAATATAATGGCTCTGCACTGCCCAGCGCCTGGACTTGCGAGCGGGTGTATCGCCTGTGGGCGCGCGCTTTTTTCCCCCGAGGCGAGAGTTTTACCAAAAACTGGAACCGGGGGAGGGGAAGACGGTGGAGAAAATTCCCGACCGCTTCACAAGGAAGGAAGGAAGGGAGGGAGGGAGGTTATGAACCCGTGGCTAGTCAGCTCCCTCACAGTGGAAACGGGGGAGGCGCGTCCACACAGCCTCTTTTCCCCTCTGCTGTAGCCTCAGCAGTTCTCCCGCGAACACGTGTCTGCGGTGTTCCTGCCCGCATCTCGAGATCAATAAAAGGAAATATTACACTCTCCAGCCACGCCTCAGTCGCAAAGTTCCCATTTGAGGCGCAGGAATGTGGATTCACTTATCTAGGAAGTAGCTGCTATCAATATTTTCTTGAGTGACACCTAGGCTTTTATTTTTAGTAAGTAATACCTTCCCCATTTCCTTGGAATACGTTGGATGGGAAAGTAAGAGAAAGGAATAAAATATACTGTGTTCAAGAGTCCGTGCTTCACAATAAAAGGAAAATGGCCTCAGGGACATTTGCTTGCAATTTACAAAGGAGCTCCTGTGCTTAACTAAATAAAGACACTTCCAAATTGGAAGGCTTTTTGGTTGCCCAATTCTCCTTCTATCATAAAAATTTGCAGAACTATAAATCTTTGTTTGTTGAAGCAAGTTGGTTCATACTAAGCAGTAAAACATTGCTATGGGAAATTATAAAACTAGTTGTGATTTTTTATTTTAAATTAGCTAATTCTAAAATTCTAAAGTCCATTTTTTGCTTCTCTAGATACCAAATGTTTATAAACTAATTTGATAAATGAATGAAAAGATAAATCTTTTAATTAGATCAGTAATTGCCCACTTTGAACAGTCTGTGGTCTTACTTGCAATTGTCTAATTACATTATTTCTTGACAGGCTTTTCTATGCAGAATAAACAAGAAAAAAAATCCAACTGAAACAAGTTAGCTGAGAGAAGATAAATGCCAGTGATGTAATGCAAATGTTGACATTATGAGCTACATGAGAAATGGGATCTATTAACCCACAGTTTTTTAAAGCACTGTAGTAGAAACTTGCAGTATTATGAAGTTAGCAATTCTTTATAACTGACTTTTTTTTTCTAATGTCTGAGTATCTTCATATACAATTTGAGAATTGTCACATTAGTTCCTATGTTCACTGGGAGAGGGATAATTGAAATAGAATACAGGTAGTCCTCAACTTATGAACACAATTGAGCCCAAAATTTATGTTAAGTGAGAAATTTACAGAGTGAGTTTTGCCCCATTTTACAATTTCTCACCAGATTTGTTAAGCAAACCACTGCAGTTCTTGAATTAGTGACACAGTTGTTAAGGAATCTAATTTCCCCATTGTCCAGAAGGTTACAAAAGTGGATCACATGACTCTGGGACACTGCAACCGTCATAAATACTCGGGGTATTTTAATTGTAAAATTTTTAATTAATTTTAAGTAATTTTTAACTGTAAACTTTTTTAAATTGCAACTAAATTTAATTGTTTTATACCGGTTTTTAAATTTTGTTATGTACTTTTTTATGTGCTGTAAACCGCCCCGAGTCCCTAGGGAAAGGGGGCAGTATATACATTTAAATAATAATAAATAAATAAATAAATAAATGTGAGTTAGTTGTCAAGCATATGAATGTAAATCATGTGACCAAGGGGATGCTGCAACAGACATGTGTGAAAAATGGTCATGTCAATTTTTTCAATGTCATAACTTCGAACAGTCACTAAATGAACTGTTGTAAGTTGAGGACTACCTGTAGTGTAGGATAAATTGGATAATACTTATCCCTTAGAAATGAAAAGGGTGCACAAGTAGAGTTTCTGCACAAACCTTTGCAGACATTTGCACACAAGTTAGAGATTTATGAAATACTATCTTTTTCTAGCTTCTGTTGGCTCTACAACCTTTCCTATGACAAGACCATTTTAAATGTTTAATTAAAGCTCCACAAGCTTTAAGTATACTAGTCCTCACTTATTGCTAGTGGGATTAGGAACTCTTGCTATGTGACACAGACATAAAGTGAAACATGGCATGGCTTTACTGGCTTATGATGTCAGTTCTGATTGCAGTTGTGAAACAAATCATCTGTGATTATTATGTGCAGCATCACATGATTGTGACTTATGAATTCCTGCCAGCTTCCCCATTGACTTGCTTGTTGAAAGCTGGTAGATGAGATTGCAAATAGTGGTTGTATGACTGCAGAACACTTTTGACTATGATAGATACATACAGGTTGCCAAGTGCCTGAATCACAATCCTGTGACTGCACAGGGATGTTGTGATGGCCACAACTTCAGGGATCACAGCTTCTCTTTCTCCAGTGCTATCATAACTTTGAACAGTTGCTGAATGAGTGATCAGTAAATGAGGACTAAGAGCTCTGGTGGTGCAGTAGTTTGAATGCAGTATTGCAGGCTAATTTGCAACTCACTGTCAAGAGTTTGATTCTGACTGGCTCAAGATTGACTCAGCCTTCCATCCTTGGGAGATCAATAAAATGAGGACCCAAATTGTTGGGGGCAACATGCTGTCTCTGTAAACCGCTTAGACAGGGTGGTAAAGCACTATGAAGCAGTATAAGAGTCTAATTGCTATTGCTATTCTAAAGTTCTTCTGAGGAAAGGTTCCATCACGTGTTTAACTCTCCTTTTGCAGAAAATAGGATTTAAATTGATATTTTTATTTTTAAATGTTAGAAGATGAATCAGAGGGTTTAAATATATTTTATCCATTAAGGTTCTCAGGATAAAAGCAGCTCGTTTTTAGTATGAATCTTGAAATTGCAATTATATTTTAAAAAATCCAATAGTACTAATCGCAAATGTTTTTGTGCACTTTTTACAATTCATAGCTCATTATAAGCTATAAACTCAAATGATAAAATTATAAATTATACCTAGTCACAAAACCTCTAAACAATTATGTGACTATATATTTAGAAGTGACATGAGTGGTTTCAATTATGAGGCATCATGGAATTCAAAGGTGTATAGAGAAAGCTATATCACTGTGCCTTATCTCAAAACATGGCTTATCTCAAAGCATGGACAAACCAGTTGATCGGGGAAAAAAGTCCCTTAAAGATGTAAAATTAGTTAGGATTTTAAAGTTTGAATTGGGTACCAAACAATGGAAGCGGTCTTATTTATAGCCAAACCACTGTTTAACTCTAACAGAGTAATATAACTACAGATTTTGTGTTTGTTTCTTAGAGTTATAATCTCCTTCAGGAGATCAGGGTGGTGTACAAAGTCTCTCCTCCCATTTTTCTCCACAACAATCCTGTGAGGTAGGCTCAGCTGAGATAACATAGGCATCCCATGAACTTCAACTAGCCCATATACTGCACACTGGCTTACAGAAGCACAATTTGAACAGAGGTTCTCCAGATCTCTCTGAAGATGCTGGTTGCTGTACCTGGGGCATTTTTCTCAGAAACTTAAGCCTTATTACTAAATCACAGATATCCCAAACAAATTAGGTGTCTTATGTCCACTGCACTTTCAGTGTCTAGTCAGTATGTTGGATGTTGGTTCCTCAGGAACCATATAATCTTATCTAAGATTGGCCACAAATCATCCAGCGTTGTCAGTTTCCCACCAATAACAATTCCATTTTGCAGGGATTATGTCTCAACATGCTTCAACGAAACATCCAAAAATGTTTCTCACAGAGGGTGTGGCAAATCATGCTTAAAGCCTGCCAGACCTGATTGACAGCCCAGCTGAAAAACTTGAAATGCTTTAGCAATTTTGCTCCAGGTGGAGTACAGCAACGCAGCAGGCACTTTTTTCTCAAAGCTGTGTGTTACTATCTCACAACAGGGCCTTTCAGCAGTGAGACAGGAAACTTAATTACCGTATTTGCAGTTAAATTTTTAGCTTTTCTTGGACTTGACTTGAAGTCTTTCTTGAAGTTATTGATGATAGCTTTAGGAACAATTCCTACATGCAAGCAGTGTATTAACCCCCCCCACCCAAAAAGCAAAGCCTTCTGTACATTCATGCAGAGAAGTTGTGAAGAAGGCTGCAAAAAACTCTGCATGATATACTGAAAATTATACTCCAAAATTGAAATTGACCAGGGCTTTTAAGAAGTTTTAAACAGGCGCCTTTAAAACTTAGGTTGCCAATGTTACCCTTAAAATTCAGTACTGTAAACATGCAGAACATGGCTCAATTATTAGTATTAATAAATCTAGTAGTATCTGACATAATGGTGACTCACTATGTGCATCTAAGCATCTGATGTCTAGAGCATGCTGGGGCATTGAACAAGAGTTAAAAAAATATGGGTTGGGTCCAGTCATTTCTTGTAGTCTAAATCTATAAAACCTCAACTATACTGTATATGTGTTATAATTTTAATGTCATTACTGTTTTAGGCTAAAGCAGCACTAATATCAGTAGCTAAATTCAAACATTTGGTATTTTCATTGTGACCAGCTAAACAATGAGTGTAGTGATTAAACTCTATAGGATGCTTTAAGCAGTGGTGGGATTGAAATAATTTAACAACCAGTTCTCTGCCCTAAGGACCAGCTGAACCAGCAGTTCTTTGAACTGCTTAAAAAGTTAACAACTGGTTCTGGCGAATTGGCGCAAACTGGTTGAATCCCACCTCTGACTTTAAGGAAGAATTTCCCTTTCCTTATGGGAACTGACCATGCTTGTTTATATGACTAAGCTGAACTCTCAGTGCTTCTCCTTGCTTACATGGTTTTTACTTGACTGCTTTCTGAGGATTTTCTCTATAGCAATTTGCTAGCACCTGATTGTGGTGCTGAAGAAAACAGAAAGAACCCAGTACATAAATTAATGCAACACACTAAAGTCAAATATTCAATTGCTTTTATTTTAGGCTCTGAGAAAACCTTGCAAAATAGAACAAAACAGCATAAAGCCACCTGAAATCTTGAGAGGCTACCAGTAATTTTGTTTGCAGAACTCTTGTATTAAAATTATCTCTTTGAGGGGCAATAGCTCACTTTCAATGTGTTGGTTCTTCATATCTTCCAGGTCTAGCCCATGAGTCTTCCCACATCGTTGGTTTCAGAGGTTCTCCTCAGATGTGTCACTCACACTGCTGCAGAGCTGAGGAATAGGACAAGGACTCAGCCTCCCCAAAAGAAATACAAAAATACTCATTTTTCCTGGAGTGTAAGTGTAACAGATTTAAAAACCTCATTTCTTGAACTTGCTAAGTAGCAAGGTGTTTCCCCTCCTTTTAACAAAAAACTACCAAATTACTGATGATGACAGGAGAAGCTATCTCTCATTATATCTCTCAACTACATAACAATCATTTCTGGCCTTTCCCAACTTGCATCTAATGGAACAAACAGGGTCTGGCAACCCTTTTTGTTTTTCTGTTTCCATGACATTGCCTTCATTTATTCTCCAAATTATTTTTTTGTATATCAGTATTGTTTTCTTTTTTTTGCCAACAGCAATTCATGACATTTTCAATGTGTTTCGTGTGATTCACCAACCATTCCATTGAGGGTATGATCAAATAGTGTGAGAGGGTGTACTCACTTCTGTGATACACTGTAAATTATTACACATCTTTTTGGACCCAAAGACTTTTCTTTCTGAAGAGTTAATTATTTCCCATGATTAGAGGACTAGCAAGAAAGCAAAGACTGCAGAGTTTGTAATACTATAAAATGAGGAGCAAAGAGCAAAGTGAATCAGAACTGATGTTTAGAAAAGAATGATATATGGTAAACTAGAGGTATTGCTTATAGAGGTGACGCTTCACGGCTTAGTTAGAAATTATAAAAAATGTAAAAAAAAGAGGAAATATTTATTTAATTGATTAATTAATTA
>JAEANM010003557.1:0-22203 GCA_017656035.1 Myanophis thanlyinensis
AAATTAAATAAATAAATAAATAAATAAAACTGCCTTTTCATTAAATGATTTTTTTAAAAAGTTGGAAAATAACTGTGACTTCAGAGACCTATGGCAGGGGCAAAATGAATCAAGAACACGTACAGGTAAAAAGGAAGCATTGATATATTTATTGGGTTCCTCTTCACAATCACTATCGTCATCAGATGAATCAACATCTAGTTCACTCTCTCTGTTCCCTTCTTCTTCGTGTTTGAATAACACTCTGTTGTAATCATCTGCATCACAAGATAGTCAGAACATACAAGTCAAATAGCTTCATAGAAGTTAATAGCACATCTCTGTTATTCATAAACAACTACAAAAGCTATGCCAGCTTATAGTACTGTTAGCCTAGAAGAAACTGTACAAAGAATTATTATAATCAGAAGCTGGATCTTCATTGGTATTCCAGGTGGCAGCCTTGCCTGTGTGAGTCTATATTTCATGTCACTTTTCCACTCTTCTAATTCTCTTTCTTATTCTCATTTTCTCTCTCTCTTGATTTCTACAGCAGTCAATCAGCATCCCTTGATCATTAAATGTGCATTCCTTGGCCACTAAATAAGACCACTCAATTTTATTGGGCTACTTCAAAAAATGCACATCTTCATTGGGTACAAAAGAAGCAGCCTATTTGCTAGCAAACATAGCTATTTAGTATTTATATTGTAAGCTCTGAGTTGGTTCCTTCTGGGTTTCCATGTGAACTTTAGAATGCTAAAGTTAATTTATGTACTGCTAAAGCTATTGTGTCTGTCTATTTGTAATTTTCAATTGGGTGAAATGGTGCATTGTAAGGCAACAGTTTTTGAACCAAGATACCTCAGATGGGTGAACTTACAGACTGCATCCAAAATCTAGGATCATTAAACTCATAAGATTGAAATTTGGAAATGTTGTGCCCACTTCAGCACTGCCATGCTGTCACAGTAGTCGGCCACAGTCAGCCATAACCACATGAAGTTAATGCTCTCTGTTTGCTTTCCACAAGGCAATGAGGAAGCCAGAAGGAAAGCCACCAGGGAAACGCAGGTCCTGATTTGTCCTAAGTCATGGAAACTCATTGAATAACTTTGGGCCACTTTACTCTCAATTCAACCCATCTCACAGTTGTTATTCTGGGAAAAAATCAGGAGGAAATAACCTGTACAACATCTCAAGTCCTTATAAAAAGTGGATATAAAATTAATTAACAAATAAAGGTGATTGGGAGGACTTGGAGTTGTAAAATTACAAAGGAATTAAAAGTGTATGTTCTGTACCATATATGGTATGAGGTAGACACCAAGTCTGGCGCGGAGAATCAGAGAGTGGGAGAATCCTGCTCTCTGATTGGCTAAAGCGCGCTTTGTATATAGTATAAATAGATGTCAATTTCTACTGTTCCCTGTTCTTGTTGAGTACTTTGCTTGCAATAAAAGAGCTGATTTCACGAAGAAGCTTCGCGTTGGTCTCTTATTTCCCAAATAAAACACTGGCAACGAAGATGGGATTCTAGAGACCAGAAGATTCAAGTCGATAAAAGTCTCAACAAGTTCCGCAGAGATGGCAATGCATGCACCTCCAGCGCCGTTTGATCCCGATTCAGAAGAATGGAGGCATTTATGATGCCTGTTTCAGATGCTACCTGGTAGCGAACGATTTAGAAAGAGTGAGCGACGAAAAGAAGAGGACTCTGCTAATTGGTTACTGCAGCCAATGAACTCTTCGGCTAGTGAAAGGGCTAGTAGCACCACAGTCAGTGGAAACGATGTCGTGGGCAGAGTTGCAGAAAGTTCTAAAAGAACACTTCGAACCTACTCCATCCAGAACGGTGCTTAGGCACAAATTTAACCAAAGAAATCAAAAAGACGATGAATTAGTGAATGATTATATCGCAGAGCTGAGGATGGCCGCTGAGAAATGCGAATTTAACAATCTGGAGGATCGATTAACAGATCAGTTAGTATGTGGGGTAAGAGACCCCCTCCTCCAGCAGAAATAGTTGGCCAAGCCAGAGCTAACGTGGAAGGTGGCCGTTGGAATTGCGAGAGCTACAGAATGTGCAAAGAAATCGTCAGCGTCAATAAAGCAGCCACAGAAAGCAACTCAGAGTGAAAGCCCGCCTAACCCGAAAAAGGCGGGAAATGTAAACCAAGTTAGTGACGATAGTGAGAGTGAGCCGAGTGCGGACGAAGGAGTCTACTATCAACAAAAGCAATTAACCAAACGTTGGGAAGAGGGTGCATGCCCAAGATGTGGTGGAAAACACCCCCATGTGGAGTGCTGTTTCAAAGAAGCTACTTGTAGGAGGTGTGGAAGAAAAGGACACCTAGCCAGAGTTTGCCATGCCAGTATGCCAACAGCGTGGGCAGACAAATCGTTTCACAGAAGCAAGGGAACTGAAGGAGAGTTCTTCAAAAAGAACAGCAGCGGACAATCAAAACACAAAACAAATCACATCCGGATTTGTTTAAATCGGAAGAGGGGTGCCCAAAAGATAAAAGTAACCATTAACATCACTGGAAAGCCTTGTTGGATGGAAGTCAACACCGTATCAGCTTTAACCATCATTGCCTGGGACAAACTCCAACAACTAATGCCCCAGATACAAAAGAAACAATTGAAACAGCAAACATCGATGATTAGCAACTACCAAAGCAAAATAATTCCTGTGTTGGGCCAACAAACTGTTCCAGTCGAATTTAAAGCATTCAAAGGACCATTAGAACTGATAGTCGTGGAGAAGAACCTGCCCTGCCTTTTGGGACTCGAATGGTTCCAACCCTGGGTCTACATATCAAAGGGGTTAATCAGATAAGCCCAGCCAGCCGGAGACTTCCAGGACCTGTTGGAGGAATTTGCTGAACTCTTCGCCGACGGGTTGGGCAAGTATAATGGGAAACCTATTTCATTTAATCTGGACCCAAATGTCACCCACATTAGGCTTAAGCCCAGAAGAGTTCCCTTTGCTCTTAAAAGCAAAGTGGATGAACAAATTAATAAACTATTGAGGCAGGGAATATTGGAACCAGTGGAACATGCAGCCTGGGAGACCCCCATTGTTACACCCATAAAACCAGATGGATCTGTGAGATTATGTGGAGATTATAAATCCACAGTTAATAAGGCGATGCAACAGAGTGCCTATCCTGTTCCCGTGGTTCAGCACTTATTACATCAGCTAGGAGAGGGAAATTTATTCGCTAAATTAGACTTAGCTCAAGCCTATCAACAGCTTCCAGTCTGTCCAAAGACTGCAGAGGCTCAAACTATTGTTACCCATGGGGTGCCTTCAAATGTAATAGACTCCAATTCGGAGTCAGTGTGGCCCCACGTCTATTTCAAAGCCTGATGGAGCGCCTATTAGCTGGATTGCCTGGGGTGGTGCCATACTTCAATGATATATTAATATCAGCCTCTTCCAAAGAAGAATTAAAACTGAGACTGCAAAAGGTTTTTTCAAAACTGCAGGGTTCAGGGCTATGTCTTAAAAAAGACAAATGCCAAATTGGGAAGAAACAAGTGGAATTCTTGGGCTAATTAATAGATGGCCAGGGCATCCACCCCACAAAATCGAAAACTGAAGCAGTCCAGAAGGCACCAGAACCAAAAAACCAAGGTGAATTGCAAGCATTCCTTGGTTTGTTAAATTTTTATAGTGCATTTTTGCCTCATAAGGCATCAGTTGCTGAACCACTGCATAGGCTCCTGGGTAAAAAAACCACATGGGTATGGGGGAAGAAGGAACAAATTGCTTTTCAAGCAGTCAAACAACTGTTACTTTCCAACCAACTCTTAGTTCAATATAACGCTTCTCTTCTGGTCACCTTGGCCTGTGATGCATCTCCTTATGGAGTTGGGGCAGTTCTTAGCCATGTGTTTCCAAGTGGGAAAGAAGCCCCCATTGCGTACTATTCTAGGACCTTGTCTCCCGCTGAAAGAAATTATAGTCAGATTGACAAGGAGGATTTGGCCCTGGTCGCTGGAGTCAAGCGATTTCATGAATATTTATATGGCAGACACTTTCTGCTAATCACCGATCACAAACTGCTTTTAGATATTTTAGCGGGAGACAAACCTACCCCCCCCCCATCTTGTCACCACGGTTTACAAGATGGACCTTATTCTTGGCTGCCTACAATTATTCCCTGCAACATCGACCTGGAAAGGAAATTTCCCATGCTGATGCACTCAGCCGTTGCCCTTTGCCCAACCCCGTCGAAGACCCAGACCCTGCCAGCACTGTTCTCTGCATCGACCAACTTGCTCCGGGACTTATCATAGCATCAGACATTGCGAAAGCAACCTCCAGAGACAAACTGTTGGCGCAAGTTTCTTGCTGGGTGGGGAGGGGCTGGCCGGGCACACTGGTGAAAGAGGAATTTCGGCCTTATTGGACAAGGTGAAAAGAACTATCTTTATTAAGGGGTTGTGTGTTGTGGGGGGATCAAGTGATCATTCCAAATGTATTAAGGGAAAAATTGTTAAAGCTATTGCATGCAGGGCACCCGGGGGTGGTTAAGATGAAGGCATTGGCCAGAAGTTATGCATGGTGGCCAAAGATGGACGATGCAATAGAAAAGTGGGTAGCAACATGTTCCCCATGCCAAGAGTCCAGACCCAATCCACCCGCAGTGCCATATAGAGAATGGGAAAAGCCCAGGGGCCCCTGGTCCTGAATTCATATCGATTATGCAGGCC
This sequence comes from Myanophis thanlyinensis, assembly GCA_017656035.1. Lineage (NCBI taxonomy): Eukaryota > Metazoa > Chordata > Lepidosauria > Squamata > Homalopsidae > Myanophis > Myanophis thanlyinensis. The sequence continues at coordinate 4,705 of JAEANM010003557.1, forward strand.
CCATGCAGGGACAAGTTTTCTTGATCATAGTAGATGCCTTCTCAAAATGGTTAGAAATTGTTAGAATGAAGTCAATGACCGCAGAAGCCACCAGTAAGGCTTTAAAATGAGTATTTGCAACCCATGGTCTACCAGACATTCTGGTGTCAGATACTGGGCCACAATTCACAAATAATGTCTTTGAAATGTTCCTAGCAGAACACGGGATCCGACACGCTCTGGTCACCCCATATCACGCCCAGAGCAACGGTCAAGCGGAAATATTTGTGAAATTAGCAAAAAATGCACTTAAACGTATGAATGAGGGGGGGAGTGGCAAAACAGGATTGATGAATTCCTATTAATCCAACACATAACGCCAAATACCACTACTGGTAAAAGCCCAGCCGAGTTACTAATGGGCCGGCGGCTGTGTAATAAATTAGATAGAATCCACCCAGAATACATTCAGGAAAAAGTTAGTGAAAGTAATAAAAGAAACAAAGAATTCCAGGTAGGAGACAAAGTTTATGCTAGGAATTACAGTGAGGGACCCCTTTGGCTGCCGGGTGAAATAACCACTGTTACTGGTCCCCGTTCTTACCAATTACAGGTTCCTAATGGGCAAATTTGGAAGAGACATTGGGACCAGGTGAGAAACAGAGTAGAACAGCCCGAGGAAGAAGCACAAGGGGAAAACCTAGCTCAAGAACCCGAAACAGAAAACTTATCTGAAGGGGCAGAGTCTTCCAGTGATGTCTCAGCTGCGTTGGGCCCAGCCATGCCTGGAACGGAGACCCCACCCATTCCAGGGGCCGGGCCAGAGACAGCAGCAGACCTGTCCACACAGATCGCTGCCGAACAAAGAACTGAATTGCGCAGGTCCACTAGGGGCCAGGCAAAACCCTGGGTACCTGCGTGACTGCGTTACTAATTGATTGGTTGAATCTCGTCTAAGGAGGGAGGGGTGTTCTGTACCATATATGGTATGAGGTAGACACCAAGTCTGGCACGGAGAATCAGAGAGCGGGAGAATCCTGCTCTCTGATTGGCTAAAGCAGGTGTGGGCAAAGTTTTTGACTGGCGGGCCAAACATTTTGACTCATGGGCCACAATGATGGGCTCCCCCTCCCCCAGCCCCCCCTACTCCCCCTCCCACAGCTCCCCCCATCCCCACCCTTACTCCCCCTCCTGTAGCCCCCCCTCCCCCACGTGTCTCTGCAGATGTGGGATGCCGAACGCAGCAGCTCTGGATAAGAAGGTAAGAGGGCGGCGGGCAGGAGGGGGGGCGTGTGCACGTGCACGCATGCACACAGCTCCACAGCAGCAATGCCAGCTCTTCTCCCACCGCCCAAGTGCTGCTGATGGCAAAGAGCGGCTCCAGCAAGACGAGCATGCACTCCATCGCGGAATTTAGTTGGCAAAGTGGAGCACATGCGAGAACCAATAAACTACTTTTATCAGGACCATGAACCCCCTCTTCCCTTCCACTGAGGCAGGGGTCAATTCTGGGAGTTGAAGTCCATGAGTCATGAAAGAGCCAAGGTTCCCGACCCCTGCCTCAGTGGAAGGGAGGAGGGGGTTCATGGTCCTGATAAAAGTAGTTTGTTCATTTATTAGTGCTTGGGAAAGGTCCTAATCAGGCACACCTCTTACATTTCAGAGAGTTGGAACAGATTGTATACATCATCAGCCACAAACCTCTACTCAGTGAATATGTCACCACGGAAAGTTAGATAATCTCTAGTTGAAGTACTGCAGCAATTACACCACCCGTTTTGGGGATTTGTTCCACTGACAAAGCACACTGTAATTTAAACTCATTAGATTTAGATATGCCCCTTTGGGTAGCAAAGAACAAGTTTTTTTGTTCTTTTCCATATGATAGTTTTTTTTTTTTTAATTATCTGAAGAGTATGATTGGGCCCCATCTCTTTCTAGGCTAAAGATATCCAGTTCCTTCATATTTCTTTTTTTTATAAGAAGTGTTTTCTGAATCACGGACATTCTCCATTGCCTTCATTTATATTATTCTTAAAGGTTCCCAGAAACTGAGATAGTACTGTATTCCAGACGAGAACCAATAAACACAAAATAAAGATAGAACTATTACTTATGACTACAAAACTACAATTGTATCAATGTCAGTCTCTTTTTTTTTTCTTTCTCTAAAGCACCCTCAGACTGCTGTTTCCACATATACAAGAGTCTAGCCAAGAATCTCTTTCCCTTCGCTTATGGATCCCCATTCTATATTGAATCGCATTTCCAAGGCATTAGCATTTCCTGCAAGTTTGACAAATGCTCTGGGAGACCAACCTCACTGTCCTCTTTCCGCAGAACACATTGCAAGTAAACATGGTGTGCTCCAGCTCCATTGCCCCAGCTATTTCTTCAAGGAGAAGGGGGAAAAGGTTATTTGCAATAATAGAGACAACCTTTTTGCACATAGGTAATTCCCAAAGGGATTCCCACCCCCTCCCAATACCAGAAAGTGCTCCAAGAGCCTCTCAGCACAGAACTTCACAACCCACCAAACAAAGAAATATTCATGTAACTGCCTTCCCTGTACAAACTCCTGAATGCTTCAGCCGAGATTTCTCCCCCTCTTTTCTTTTTCTTCATATATCCGGCGAGCCATACTGATTATGCTCATGAATAAACAGCATTCTCAGCTTCAGGGAATCAGGCCTCCCCCTCATCCGAATCTCTTTCTCTCTCGCTCGCTAAAAAAAGAAAAGAAAAGAAAAGAGAAGAAGCTAAACCGAGCCAAAAAAGGCGCGAGCAGGAGGGGTTTGGGAAAGGGCGCGCGTGAGGGAAAGGAGGGAAGGGAGGTGGGCGAAGGGAGCTCTGCGCTTCAACTAGGATCAATGCGGTAGAGGATTCCTCTCCAGCCTTTGCAAGGAAGTCTGAGGCAATTAGTTCAGTCAGTAGACAGCCTGCAGTCAGCCAGTCTGGGCTGTTCCTCGTGCCTCGCAAGGAATGAGAGAGGAGAGCGGTCAGAATAAATGTCCGGTGACCTCTGCAGTTGGGGCTTTTTCTCTCGAAGGAAGATTTTCTTCTTCTTTTTGCCCTTTTCTTTTTCTTTTCGGACACCGTGTGATTTGGAACGCTTGGGGTAGTTTTTTTTTTTTTGAAATATTAATATATATATAGATATATAACTAGCTGATTAAAACCGCGGCTTCATCTTATTTCTCACCCCAGAGAAGTGGGGAGGGGAAGTTTGGGTGGGTCCGTGCGCTCGGGTGAACGGACGGACGCACTGAGGCGTTTGCCTTGCGGTCGCCGAAGGCGGAGAGCGATGGGGTTTGAGCTGGATCGCTTCAACGGGGAGGTGGATCCCGATTTCAAATGCAATCTGTGCAACAAAGTTTTGGAGGACCCTCTCACCACCCCTTGCGGTCATGTGTTCTGCGCCGGCTGCGTCCTGCCGTGGGTCGTGCGGCAAGGCAGTTGCCCGGTGAAGTGCCAGCGGATGTCCACCAAGGAGCTGAACCACGTCCTGCCCTTGAAGAGCCTCATCCTCAAGCTGGACATCAAGTGCGCCAACCGCGAGCGGGGTTGCGAGAAGGTGGTCAAGCTGCAGCATTTGGCCGAGCACGCCGAGATGTGCGACTACTCGCCGGCCAAGTGCCGCCATAAGGGCTGCGCCGAAGTGCTCAACTTGCGCGACGTGGACGCGCATATGCGCGAGAGCTGCGAGGCCCGGCCGGTGGGGATCTGCGAGCAAGGCTGCGGCTTGGTGCTCACCCATCGCGAACTCAAGGCCGGTTCGCACTGCTGCCTGCAGGCGCTCAAGGCGCACAACGGCGCCCTCCAAGCCAAACTGGCCGGCCTGGAGAAGGAGCTGAAGAAAGAGGCGCTGCGGGCCGGCAAGAGGGAGAAGTCGCTCCTCTCGCAACTCTCGGCCGTGCAGCTCGAGCTTCAGATGACAGCGCTGCGCTACCAGAAGAAGTTCACCGAATATAGCGCCCGCCTCGACTCGCTCGGCCGTAGCCTGCCCAACTTTTCGCCCAGCAAGGTGAGTGCAATGTGTCCCGTCCGTCCCCCCCCCCCCGCTGCCTCTCTCGCCCTCCGCTCCTTTGATTTTTCTGAAGTCACTTATCCTCTCACGGGGCGCCCCAGAGAGAGGTCGGGGAGCCCTGTGGTGCCTTAAAGACTGCCATCAATGTCTTTGGAGCCTCCGCATTTGGATCTAATCAGCTGGCCCGTGGCCCTAAGAAAGCAGAGGATACTAACCCTAACCTTAACCCTAATCCTAAAGTTGCACCCCTCAGCATTCCCTTAGGAGCATTCATGGGTAAGATTGCTTTGCAGATGCCTGAGCTTTGTGGTACCTGAAGGCCTCTCTGAAGTGTGTGTTGCCTTTCTCAGAATCTGTTTTGCAGTTGATATCTGTGGGATGCCCCAGTTATGGAAAGCTTGGTTACACAACCCAGTATTTGTTTTTGTCTTTTTAAATTCCTTCCTTTCCATCTGTCCCTCTCCTCTCCCTCCCTCCTCTCCCCCTCCCTCCCCCCTCTCTCTCTTTCTCTCCCCTCCCCCCCCTCTTTCTTTCCAGACATTACATACCAAATGTTCTGGCCCCTTTTATGCGCCTCCCATATTCATCCCTGCAGGATAAACTCTTTTGAATGTGGTCACCTCCAAATGTGCCAGGCCTTTTTGCATTCGAGTGAGGTCAAGAATAGTTTGGCACAAATGTTTTGGTGAGAGGAAACATCCCTCTTGGGGGGGGGGGGAGTTTGGAAACAAAACAAGACCCTGAGGTTGCCATACTAGTGCCAGACTTTTGGCATCCTGTATCTGTAACTTGGGAATCAGCAAACAAATCAAGGCAGAAACCAAGAGTGAGGAGACAGGATATTTGTTGTTTATTTACTTCTCTTCCTTATTAGTGAGAGTTGGAGGGAGAGAGAGCTCTTTCCTTTGAAATCTGTTTAGCACTCTCAAGTCTCCCTCTGACTCTCCCTTCTTTACAGACATATCTGTCAGCTGCAGTTTCAGCCAGCTGGTGGGCTCAGCGTGAAGGGCAAATATTTACAGCTAAGCTGCTCTCCGCTAACTTAGAAGAAATAGGACCTGCAAAACAGAGATTTGGTGGGTGGTGGTGGATGTTTAATCAGAGTTTAAGAGCCTCTACCAAGTTCCTTTGCTCTTTTTGGTACTGTCAGTTTGGGGGGAAAATGCAAGTATAACTCATCTTATATCCACGGAAAAGTTGCCTTTGTAGACTTTTTTTCCTTTATACAATTAAGCTTTATTATAGACACTTATTGAACATGTGTCTTTTTTCTCTTTCGAAACTACAGTTTCTTCAGTCATGATTGATTTTGAGGGGTATTACACAGTTTTTCCCACTTCTAGAAAAGCTGAGCAGTAGTTGGGAATTATGAAAGTTAAAGTCTACTCATCCAGAGACCCTGGATTGGGTAAGAGAGTTTAGTAGGGAGTTTAAATACTTTAATGTTTTGATCACAGTTAGTAGAGAGTTTGAAATAATTTAATGTTTTAATTATAGAAAGAAAGAAAAAACTTCCCACCATCTTTTCAAACGAAGGCATGGATATTCAAGAGGCTTCTTTTTTATTCATTTATGAACATTTGGGCAAGTTACTATGGCAAGCCATACATTTTCTCTTACATTTAAAAGTTACTAGAATTCTCTGCGTAATCCTTAAGGCCTCTAGCATTTATTGCTGTAAACTTCATGCAGATTACAGTGTATATAAATAGAATGTATTAGTAAATAAATAACAAAAGTGAAAGCATAAATGGTTTATGCTTAAGGAGAGCCTTCCTTAAGGCTCTCTTAAGGAAAATAAAAGATAGCCCAGATATGAGTTTCTTTTTCCGCTTCTCTGCAGAAGGAAATGTTGATACCGCAGTTGGGATGATATCACTCAGGGTGATAGCAGGAATTGGTAATTATGTAGAAAGATCACCATGTAGCTTTGGTAACAGCTGTTTCTCATTATGTTACAGAGTGTGGCTGTCCATTAACATATCTAAGTTCATCTATTACCAAAGGCAAATAATGTGAGATCTGTTTTAGGATCTTGAGAAAGCAGAATGATAAAATGGAATTTGTCCCTTGTATCTTGCAAAAAATCTCTTGATTCAGTGCTCCCAAATGAATGATCGATCTTTTCACTTCGAAATGCCTAGAGAAAAAAAGTCTAACTTTAATGGGCATCATGTAACTGAACATTGGTTCTTAATTATTTAACTCCAAAGTTGCCTACAACTAACATTCTCTGACTTGATGGAAAATATCATTAAATATTTGTAAACACACTAAAAAGAATAAAACTAACGAAGGTGCAGTGGAATATATCACAACAATGGAAGAGTCAATGTAATTTTCTTGACAGTAGCAGGACAGACATGGCTCAGTGTTACCTTCTAAGATGTTTCTTTGACTTTTCATTGTAGACTACTGAGTACAAAATGTGACATTCCTGGGAAAAGAAAAACAGCTTGCCTAGCACTGAGTATATTATATATATTTGGCCCCCTATTTTAGGAGAGATGATGGCGCATGTCCTAGGACAACCAGGATGCTAAAAGGTTTGTAAGAAAATGGTTGACAATGTTGGATGCATGGAGAAGAGAAGGCTGTGGGGAGATATGATAGCTTTCATCTGGTAGAATCTGACTACTTGTATTATACCGATAGAAGACAGAGTAGGATATGGGTTGGGTCTTCACATCCACTATTTTTGTTGCTGCTAATTTTAGACTATATAAAGAGCTGTGGTTTCAGATCAAGGTAATATGTTTTTATCTGACAGCAAAAGGAAACAAATGGCCAGAAATTTGAAGTTTCTTCAATTTGCTTCCCCCTATAAAATTGACAGTTCTTAAAATTGACTTGTTTTAAATAAATGTTGATCTAATCATTCTTAGTAGAAAAAGTCAATATTGTAAGAGTTCAAGAAGTAATTGTCCCATGTTGCTCATTTACATTGTGCACCGTGCGGATAGTTAAGACAATGTGACTTGATGGTTATCCAGAAAATCTCAATCATCATTGTGGTCCCCTTGTAAAACTAAATCCATTCTTTGTGAAGTTCAGTGAGCTATAACATTCAGGATCCGCATTCATTTTCAACATACAACTTTATGTTCACATTTTTTTAGTTTCCTATTCTGTGGAATTCCATACCTTCATTTGTATACTGCTGATACTAATCTGATGACTTTGATGTTGATATGAAACTTTTTGTCTCCTGATGTTTCTTTAATCCAAGCTAGGGTATACCACCAAGATCTTCTCTTTTGGTTCCCCATCCTGAGTACCTAAATGAAACCAAACTTTCTTACCAAATATGATGCTATTACTATTACTACACTGATTATATATTAGTATTTTTTTTCCTTTTTAAATGTATATTCCTGCTCTGCCCCTCAATATGAGCCTCAATTGCTGATTTGCTTTGGAGTCAGTCTTCTACTTTATTTATTTATTTGTTCCATTTCTATGGCTGCCTGTTTCAGTCAATGACTCTGGGTGGCTTGCAGTCACTTTCTTTTATGTTAATGCTTGCCATAAAACCAGTGTCTGAATAACTGGTTCTAGAGTTTGGATACTTGTTAAAGTTGTAAAATGAAGATGGCTTTATAAGTTTTTTATTAGCATATTAGAATAATAGAATTAGAGCATTGAGGTCCCATTTTGAAATGTGCAATTGTGAGCAAAAAGCTCTATGCATTTCTCAATCTATTTTCATAAGTGTGCAGACAGGGAATGATCTCATCACTAGAACATGTAATGTCTGAATTGACTTTTGGTCTTGTAACAGGGCTGGGGCATTATTAAATTACCCAACTGGACACTTGTTATTTTCTTGTTTAAAGTCTTTGATAGCGTGTGGCAATGTTTTCATCAGATTTATGGACACAGCTGGATAATATGACTGTTTGTTTTCAACCTGTCCACAAAAAGGCTGTTATGCAGTTTTCAGAAAAAGGCAGCATGTAATCTGCAGAAAGCCCAAAGGTGTCAAGTCACCATAAAAGTGTGGCACAGTCTTCAATCAATTACATGTCTTTCACAGCCTTTTGGGCAACTTTCCAAGGTTAACAATTTCGGCCAGAAGTGCGATTAGAAAATACACATATTTAAACACTGAAGAAATACAGAATCAAATCAAAGCATGGCTATAGACCTGTTCCTCTTTCTCGCCTGTGTGGGGAGTGAAAGGATGGCAGGTTTCCAGTATTTTGATCCCTGGATTATTTAATCAGACCGCGATGTCAACATAGTTATGTGCAGCAAAGGGCAAAGTTATAAAGAAATGGCAGGCAGGCATACTGGCTCAAGGATTAGAGTGATACTAAGATATTCTGCAGCAGTCAATGTAAAACGGTTTCATTCATAAGCCCACCATGTTGCACCATGTCAAAATAAGCTTATATAAAATACTAATTGTCCCAAGGGCAGCTGTTAGTATTTTGTTTGCTGTTCTTATTTTTTTTAAAAATAGGTTTTCTTATTTTTAAACATATATAAGTAATAAATATATGAACAGTGTGACTTTTGGGTATTAATTTTGATACAATAATAATAGAAGTGACAATTTTGATCACCTTATACAGTGGTACCTCTACTTACAAAGACCTCTAGTTACAAAAATTTCAACTTACAAATTTTTTTTCGAGAAAAAAATAGTCTCTACTTACAAATTATGTTCCAAGATACAAAAGGCCATCAGCTCGGGCAGGTACTTGTTCTCGGGCTCGGAGATGGCGCCGGGCATCAGGTACAATGCGTCTCTACTTACAAAATTTTCGAGTTACAAAACGGCTTCCGGAACGAATTAATTTTGTAAGTAGAGGTACCGCTGTATTAGTCATACTCACGTTCTTCTAATAACATACAGAACTCAACCACAATCTTTCAACTTTTTGTCCTTTCATCTATTTGCTGATTTTAATATATTATGTAACAATATTCATTATAGTATCCCCCCCTTTCTAATTTCTACCTCCATTTCATATCTTGATAACACCAATCTTATGTTAGTAACTATTCTATTTCTATCTTTCATCTCTTATCCATTTCAATTATATTAATTACATTAGTCATACTAACATCATTATCATATAATTTCTTTTTAAATATATATTTGGGGGTGAGAGAGAATCAATGTTACATTTTCTTATGTTATGACTTAAGATGCATATGAATAATGCATATATATTATTGACTCGTATTGGGAAATAAAGCATAAATTGAAAATATAGGTAGTCCTTGACTAACAACAATTCGTTTAGTGACTGTTCCAAGTGACAATGATTTTGAAAAAAAATAACTTATGACTGTTTTTCACATGACTGCTGCAGAATCCAATGGTCACATGATCAAAATCCAGACGCTTGGCAACTTGCATGTATTTATGACAGTTGCAGTGTCCTGGGGTCACCTTTAATGATTATCATGGTTATTTTATTATTTTTTGACAAATAAAGTCAATGGGGAAGCCACATTCACTTAACAGCCATTAAGCTAATTTAACAACTGCACCGATTCACTTAATAATTGTGGCAAGAAAGGAAAAAAAAAGGGGCAAAACTCACTTAACAACTGTCTTGTTAAGCAACAGAAATGTTGGTCTCGGTTGTGGCTGTAAATCAAGAACTCCATGTAATTGTAAATTATATATACGCAGGTATTTAAATAACATCTGGAAATAACTGTTCATATTTTGATGTTTGTTCTTTTATTTTTATTTTCCCAAACAACCATTATCGTCAGCTTGGAATACAGAATTATTTCTTAAAGAGTTTGACTCAGCAGTGGTAAGACTGCATGCCAGAAACATTCCATTTGTTTTAGGATCAGATGATCTGAATTGGGGGGGTGGGGTGGGATGGCCGTGGCATTTTGCAGCAAAATCTTTCCTTCTCTTAATGATCAGTGTGATTGACAAAGAAGATCAGTCTAGGAGAAGGGAGCACTTTCTGCATTCTTTAAAAATGTTCATTTCTGGAGGGGCAAGAAAGTTGTCACAGCTTTGAAAGCACATCTGGTAGAATTATCAATATGGGTTTCCCTCCTCCCCTCTCCAATTATTCTGCTAAAATGCAAACATCCATAACAAAGTTGATGTGGACAATGTTTACAAAACTTGCTAAAACATTTTCTCCCCAACTTAATTGGTTACTATACAATACTGTCATTTTGTTCTTTTCTTATAGCAGCATTGGAATTAGAAGTAGCAGTGGAAAGCTTTTCCCCCTGCTTTAATCATGGCCTCAATTCTAAATGAAATCTAGAATTGGTTTCTTGATTAATATAATTCTTTTTTCTTCCATCAAGCAATGGAAAACAGAGGTTAGGATTTTGTGACAATCCTTGTATTTTCTTTTCTGAACTTACTAAATCATAAAAGCAGTCTCCTAGGACTGGATGTTTTTATTCTACTTTTTTTTTCTCTTCTGGAAGAGGTAAGCATGCAATAAATTACAGTGAGCAGAAAGCAGAGCTTCTCTGCAGACTGGATTTTGATGATACACAGTATCAGATATTTAGAGATTGAGATATAAACATGTTTAGCTTACATGAAAAAGAATCTTGGTGAAATCAGTGGTATTTACATATAATTAAACTTGAGGCATAATGATATGTTGTTCTTTGAAGTCTAACTTAGTAATATTTTACAAAGTCTACTTTGCTATACAATTTTACAAGTTAGTAGGAATTTCTAAGAGTCTGTAGTATTTATTAGTTGGTTTTAGCTCTCTTCCCTTTTCATTCAAAGCAGTGACAGGAAAATATGTGACCCTTCAGTTTACAGAATATTTCTAAGTATTAATATAACTTGACTGACAGTTTCATTATTAACATGCAAAAAGAAAAAAGAAGTATCATAAGACCTTGGAGCTCTTCTAATCCAACCCCTGCCCAGGATAAGTGTCTTTATAACATCCCAGACAAATAGTCCAATCTTTTCTTGAAAATCTCCAACAATTAGAGAGGCAAGCTGTTCCATTGATTAATTGGTCTCACTTTAGTAAATTCTTCCTTATTTCCAAGTTGAATGTTCCTTTAACAAGCTTTCATGCATTGCTTCTTCTCCTTCCCTCAGGAGCCATGGAAAATAAACCAACTGGCACTGTCATCCAACTGCAAATCCATCTGGTGGTGATAACTGTCTATGTCACATTGTTCTGTCTTACCAAGAAGTAGGCTGTGGTCTACTTTGTCAAATGCTTTACTGAGTTCAAGTATATTATATCCACAGACATTTCCCTGATCCACTCTTTTAGTCACTTTATCAAAGAAGACAGTACGATTTGTCTGGCATAATCTGTTTTTAATATATGCATGCTGAACTTCAGTAATCACCTTGTTCCTTTCTAGATGCTTACAAACCTGCTACTTGGTTATCTTTTCCAGGATTTTCCAGGTATTGGTGTCAAGCAGATTGGTCTGTGGTTTCCTGGATCCACTTTTAAAAAAAAAATATTTATTAATATTGGAACCACATCAGCACTTTTCCACCCATCTAACAGTTCTCCAGGAGCTCTGAAAGATGTGATTCTATGGTTCCGAGATCACATCAGCCAGCTCCTTCAATATCCTGGATGTAAACTATCTAGTCACAGAGATTTGAATTCATCAAAAGCAAATAGGTGTTCTCTCAGTCCCTTGCCTATTTTGATTTGCATTCTTATTCTGTCTCCCATAGTGCTGCTTTTGATAGATTGGGCTATTTTTTTTCCTTTTGTGTAAAGACAGATGCAAAGAAGGAATTAAGCAGTTCTGCTTTTTCCCTACCGCCTATCATCTTCTTGCCATTTTCTCCCATTGGTGGACCAACCATTTCCTTGATTTTCTTTTTGCTCCTTTTTATTGAAAGAAAACTTTTTGTTGTTGTTTGGCATTTATTGCAACTCTTAGTTCATTCTGACTCTTACTTAGCCTTCCTGACTGTCTTTGCAGAATTTGGCTGTTTACTAATATTCTGCTATAGTTTTACATCCTGCTTTCCTTTTTTTTTTTTAACTTTATCCCCCAGTTTGTCACAGAGCTCCTTGTGCTAGTTCTAAATCTGGAGTCTCTTATTTTTCCCTTTCAGTGGTATTGTTTTTGTTGTCTCATTTTCAGAGTATCCCAAGCATCGTTTTTCCCTATAAGATTTCCACCCATGGAATCCTTCTTATTCTCTCTCTTAGTTTGTTGAAGTTGGGTCTCTTAAAGTCAAAAACAACTGTGACACATTATCACAGAACAATTGTAATTTATGCTATTAATTTATTACGAAATCTTGGAAAATGTTTGATTAAATTCTATGCAGAATCATAACTTTTTTACTATTTCCCTATGTGGTTAGTTTCCATTGCATGCATACTGTAGACACTATGGGTTTGATAGGTGTGGGTTTGAAATTTAAGTAATGAGTTTGAAATGGGTTTAACCATTTCAGCTAATAATTGGAGTCAGGTTAAAATTAGAATATTTAGATTGAAATGTTTCCTAAGAAGTATATTCACAAAGAAGGCATGTGAAAATGTGATGGTCAGAAGCTAATAATAAAGATCAATGAATGATCATGATAATTCATGGATCTTTATTATTAGCTTTTGTCCATCACATTCACACATTTTGTATACCCATATATTTTTATAGTGTACTCAAGTGCTCATCATTTTGATGAGTTAAGATCTGGAACTAGCTTTCATTAGACTGACTGCCTAGAGTACTTGAATCAAGCCTTAAATTCCAGGCAAGTTCTGTTATTTCTTTTGTGTCTAATTCATAAACAAGAAGATTGATTTTGTAATACTGTAACTAGGATATATATTTCCAAATAGTCAAGCAACTGAAACTGAAAAGTAACCCTATCAAAATGGATGTAAGCACTCTTCCCAATTTCAGTAAACTTTTTTACAAGACTTACTCCGTTATTTCTATAATGAGCAATAGATTTTTAAATTTACTATCATTTTAATCTCTGGACTCTTCTGTGGCCAACCTTAGTTTTTCAGGAGGAATGGTGGTATAAAGGTGTTTACCTTGCTTTAGTTGGCTTTGGGAAAAGAAAAAGAATTGTTACTTGCGACTGTAATATACATTAATTTCAAGCCACTTACATATTAGCTAATATTTTTACAGGATGTTAAAGGTGGAGCAAAAATTTTATCTTGACATCTACATTCTTCTGATTTGTTAATTCTCTGGATTATTTGGAAACCAGATGTATACACCTTGGAAATCATAGTGTCGGGGTTCCAAGTAATAGTCCCAAAGCAAACAAAACTCTGAGGCCTGTAGATTTCTCAAAGAATAGTTTTATTGGATATATCATATTGGTTCCCAAGAGAAAGTATTTTGTTTTGGCTACAAACCTCAGCTATCTATATTCCCCCCTCCCTATCCCTCAGCTCCAATTTGGCAATGCTGAAGGTCCAAAATGGCTCCAATCAGGTCAGCTTTAGAATTAACACATAGCAGATGCAAGCAACTAGGTATATTAATTTAGAATCTTTGTTTCCTATTTTGAAAGCTGCTAGGGATATTTAATTATTAATCAGTAGTTTATCATTTGATCCTCAATCACAGAAGTTGATGTTTTGGTACAATTCAAATCTGAACTTAGAACCAAGATACATGGCTATAGAAATATTAAATATTTTAAATCAGTTGATTTTTAATGGTATTTTTAAATATTTTGAGAGATTGTTCCTTTAGTGTGACGTACTTTTAAAATACACTTAGCAATATATACAGCTGAAAATGATCTGAACTATCCTTTATTCATTATTTTTAGCTATGCTTTATCAAGTAAGAAGCATATTTAGATCCATTCTATTAAGGAATACCTTGCTTCAGTGGAACCAACCATTCCATTTTAAAAGGTACAGTGGAAACTCAGGTCACAACGCTTCGGGTTCCAACCAAAATTTTTAAAAACTCTTTGCATCTGGTCATGAACAAAAACTCAGTTGGCAATCAAACAACATGGCAGATTTCTCCGATTTTGCCTTCTGCACAGTTGTTTTTCTGCATGGATGCACAGTTCGTCTTGCTTCTGGTCACAACCAGATCGGTGCCGAATGAAGTTCTGGAACCAATTATGGTCGTTATCTGAGATTCCACTGTATTGAAAAATGAAAGGTGTTAATGTTAGTTATATTGTTTCTCTTTTTATTTTATGGAAGTTACAAATTTATATCACCTTCACATAGATAGGTTGATTTCATTTTTATTATTCCACAGTAAACACTGCTTGATATAGTAGAGGGGAGACACAGTTGTTGCATTCTCCAGTATTACTGATAGGAGATTAAAAGAAACTTAAAAGCTTTCTATTTTCCCAAGAAATACAATTCTGACCCTTCATAGGATATTTTATAGCATAGTGATATTACCACTGAGTAGAGTGCATCTTGAACTCTGCTTTCCAAAGTCTAGGTCTCAAGTAGAAATTGTTTCCATCCTTGATATTTGATATTTTATCAAGTGGAATTGCAAGCACTTAGAGCTGAATCCACATGCATGAAAAGGTGCTTTCTCCTTCAATGATATGATTTCAGCAGTGATAAAGGATGTAAGGCCAGCAAATGACCTTCTTATATTTAGGAAAGGCATCAGCAGTGGATCAGATGTGATCAATTTGGAGAACTATATGGTCAGTTTTTATTGTATATGTACTTATTCTTTTCATAATTAAACAAATGGTACATATTTTAAATATGGCAATTTTCTCTAACCATTGTTTCCTATCAAAAAATTGTATTCATTACATTTAGAAAAGTCTGCATACAAACAATTACAAAATATTTTGTATATCACTGTCACTGAAGTGGATTAGAGTCAAGCAGCACTTCAATCAGATTAAATAAGTATATATGTATACATGACAGAAATTTTTCCCTTAAGCATTGTTTCCTGATCAGAAAATAGCACAATAGATGATTTACAAAGGTGACAAATGTGAAGTCAAACCATTCCGGTTGACTTCAGCCAAAACTTGTTGTGAATATGTTGATGTTGTGAATATTGTATGTTGATAGGGCATAAGAGAGTGGAATAATTATCTCCAGATTTGATTTCAAAAGATTGCTGTGTTTTGGTAAAGGAGCTCTTTTTGGAAAAGGGAGTTCTTTTTTCAGAATAAATACTCTATTTTGATCCATTGTCATGTTTATAAAACAGTTGTGAACCACATTCCTTAGATAACTCCCTATAAATTTATTAATAATTAGATTGTAATAAATCTCAGTAAAATGCTTGAGGAAAAGGAGAGAGATAAAATCATAGCATCATGAATATTTATGGAAGATATGGACTGTATACACTACATTCCTAGAACTATGTTTCTTTTTATCTCAGAAGGGTAAGCTGTATTTGCAACTGCATTAACTACCACCATCAAAGGCTTCTAGCTAATTAATATTCCAGTATTTATCTTTGTATTTTCTTTATGCTAAATACTTGTAGTCACACATATGAAGATACCTGCTTCTGTAAATGACACATGCAAAATCAGTAGGTCCCTATCCAAACACTAAAATTTTGTCTTAGAACAAGAAGAAAAAATACAATGTAATAAAACGTAATTCATTTTTCAATTCATTTTTATGAAACAAAATTTTGTCTCACACTTGCCACAAAAAGGAAAAATTGATTTTCCTTCCTTTCTTTCCAGGGCGAAGAGACAAAGACATTGAATCTTATTCTTCATCGTGATTCAGGATCTCTTGGATTTAATATAATTGGTGGTCGTCCGTGTATGGTATGTTGATGATAAAATTAAATTTCTTATGAATATATGATGCAAAATATGTGTTTAGAAAAAAATCATGAAATATATAAAACTATAAATCTAAACATGGGAAAAAGGCTAATTAAATATCAAGCCTGGTTCTACATACAAAGTATATTTAGTTCTCACTTAGTGACTAAAATAGGATTGCTTGGTCATTCCCAAAGCAGTTACTAGGTGAAACTTTGAATGCATTTATGATCTTATTTTAGCTTTCCTTTGTGTTCCAGACCTGCAAAATCATAAAATTAATTTTTCATAAATTCTGCAAGTACAAACATCACTGTTAGAGGAAGTTGCTAAAAGAAGGTGACTTGTAAGATTTACTCCAAAGAAATATATGATGTGTAATGCAACATGTATATTTTACCTTGAAAAATGTTATACCCGTGCATATACAGGTAGACCTCAACTTAGAACCATTCATTTAGTAACTTATTACTGTTTTTTCATGCTTATGACCGTTGTATCATTTCCTTGGCCACAGGATCAAAATTTGGATGCTTGGCAACTGGCTCATATTTGTGGTGGTTACAGTGTCCTGGGGTCATGTAATCAGATTTTGTGACCTTCTGACAAGAAAAACCAATGGGGAAGCCAAATTCATTTAACCATGTTATTAACTTTATTGCAGTGATTTCCTTAACAACTGTGCCAAGAAAGTGTGTAAAATGGGGCAAAACCCACTTAACAACTCTCTTGCTTAGCAACAGAAATTTTGGGTTGAATTGTGGTTGTAAGTCAATGACTACATGTTTTCATTGAGAAAAAATGCTGTTTTCTTATGATTGTGGTATGTTTTTTCTTATGATGTTTGATGATAGCCTAAGAATGCTTGATCTGTAGGAATTAAACAGATAAGGCCGATACAGATTCAACCTGTCATATCAAGCTATCCTATTACCTCAGAAAATGTGCTTTGTTTAAGCAGGTAGTGTACTTTTTACTGATATGTGCCTAATGGGGTTTTTATTTCATTTTAATTTATTTCTATCTAAACGTCACTTTTGATATCCAATTTGAATATCATCCTTTGTTGAAAAGATAAAATATAAATTCCATTAAGTTCCTACTAATATAGTATATTTAAAATGGGGAGAGACAAGTGCATGTCTACCCTTTGCCATGGATAGTCTCTGAATGTCTATCTCTCAAGTTAAACTTACTTCTTGAGAGAACAATTAGAGAAGAGAGTGCTATATATATATTGCTTTTTTGCTCCTAAAGAAAAGACAGACAGTACCTCTGATAAATAAATGATTTTTTTGGAACAATTTCTCCTAACCTGATTTTATCCATATGCTGAACTTCCCATGCCCATTGAGAATTCTGGGAATTGAAGTCCTTTACATCTGGAAAACAACAGGTTGGCAAAGATGGCTGTATGACTTGAACAGTTTCTTCAAAAGCATGCTTAAAAAGTGGACTCTGAAATAGAAGCAAGTTGGTTGGTTCTCAAATAGAAGTTGGTTGTAACAAAGTTCTTACAAGCTCTCTCTATATATAGGTAGATTTTCACGGGTGCAGGTATGCAGGTCTAGGTCTGTTCGGATCTTTTCCCGTGTAAGTTTGAGAATATCTTCGCAATGTTTTGGCGAGGTCCCACTCGCCATCTTCAGGCTGGTGCCTTCTGCTTCGTGCCAGGGCAAGAAGTGTGTGACCCAAGCTGCTGTCTCTCTATAAATACTGGTGGGAGGGTGTGGTGTGCTGGGCTGGTTGGCTGTGCTGCTGCCTCTTGATT
>JAEANM010003558.1:0-22199 GCA_017656035.1 Myanophis thanlyinensis
CAGATCCTGAAGATGAAACTCAAATACTTTGGCCACCTAATGAGAAGGAAGGACTCACTGGAGAAGAACCTAATGGTAGGAACAATTGAGGGCAAAAGAAGAAGGGGACGGCAGAGAATGAGGTGGCTGAATGGAGTCCCTGAAGCAGTCGGCGTGTGCTTAAATGGACTCCGGGGGATGGCAGAGGATAGGAAGGCCTGGAGAAATGTTGTCCATGGTGTCCCGATGGGTCAGACACAACTTTGCAACTAACAACAACAACAAGAATTACCCTGAAGTGATTGTTCCTATATAGGAAGATTTGTCCAACTCATGGCTCAAGAGCTGCATGCAGTCCTGGAAAGCAAGTAATGTGGGCCCCACAAGATAGTAAACCTTTAACATTATTATGTGCATTTCTATATACTGGTATTAACTATATTATATATTTTATATATGGCCCAAGACGATTTCTCTTCGTTCAATGAGGCCCAGGCAAGCCAAAAAGATGGACACGGCTGATGTTGAAGGTCCCTTTTGGCTATATAAGCAGTGACACTTGGATAACCGAGATCACTATTTAGTGCATAACGTAACAATGAGTTGTCTGATTGCTTGTGAAGAGGGAAAAACTGTTCTACACATTTCCTTACTATTTCTTATCATTTTTTGCAAGCAGGTTTTAAACTTTTAGACTTCCCTGTTCAAAATTATCTCAGTGAAATGTAACTTGCATCCTAGTATCTCAGCTGAGCAGCAGCTGAGCTAGGAATTGGTCTTCCAGAGCAGGGGTCTCCAACCTTGGCAACTTTACAACTTGTGGATTTGCCCTGGCTGAGGAATTCTGGGAGTTGAAGTCCACAAGTCGTAAAGTTGCCAAGGTTGGAGACTATTGTTCCAGCGTGTTAATCTTCAGCTGGAAATAGCAGTTGAAAAAGTAAGGGCATCAGAGAAGTAGATAATTTTCCTCCAAAGATCTCTTCTAGGAACAACATATTGCCCATCCCTTCAGGGCTATTATATATGTTAAGCATTAAAAAAAAGTGTTTCTCTTCCTGGAAGAGTCTTTCTTACCAGAAGAATTTAACATGCATGTCTGCACATAAACAAAGGGACTGAAAGTTTGGTAAGCTTGTAAGCATAGATTAATAGCTCAGAATTCCCTTGGAGTTAGATTCATGCTCCCGTTTCCTTAGAGATCCCTTTAGTATTTCAAACTACTGTGGTGGTGCCTGTGTCTGAGAAAGTAACAGCCAAAAATAACATCTGAAAACATTAACTAGTCAAGGTCAAAAAGTTTTTGTATTCCTTTCTCCTCTGGGTCTGTCTCATATGGTTGTCATTTTCGACTGTCCCTCCTATGTTTTCTTTCTTTGAACTGGCGATAAGGTGGTTTTGGCATTACCAGTTTCTATGAAACTACACAGGGTTTCACAAAAGCAATTACAAAATACAAGAGAGAACCGGCTGTCAGAATTCCTACTAAGCTTGTAAATGCAACAAGAGACTCAGCTCCTAGGAATTATATTGCCTACAGTGGCTGAGATTGTATGTATGTGATACAGATAGATTGTTTCCAGAGTAAACATTTTAAAGGATTTAATGTAAGTAACCTGCAGAGAGAAAGGGAAAAACATTTTTTTTCTTCCAGTCCTAGTGATGCATGAGTATTAAAAAAGCATTCTTGCAAATATAATTATGGCATGCCTCTTGCTGGCTGGCTGTTACATATTGTGATAAGCTTATATTGCTGGCAGCTCTTCCTGTTCAGCAACTGAAGTTGGAGAACAGGAGAAATGCTGTTTTTCACATCTAAATGGATGTTTGAATGTTTAGTTAAAAATTATAATTTGCCATGGTATGAAAAAGACATGTTTTTTAAAAAAAAATAGATGGTTTTTTTTATTTGTCAGTTTATTTCTGACATTTATATCCTACATTTCCTCCAAGGGTTTAGGGCAGCCCACTGGGAATGTCCTCCAATTCCTCTTCCATTGCAACAACGTTACAGGCTGGATTGAGAGGGTGATTGGCCCAGAAGCACCCAGTGATTTTTCCATGGCTGAGGATGCCCATGGGGTTCCTGGGTCTCCCCAGTACTAATCAAACATCTTAACCTTCAGCTCTGAAGCTGAAGAAGCTTCTTGGATGAGGAGCAAAATGTCTTCAAAGAAAAAATCAGAAAGTTCAGTTGCCTCTTGAAAAAGCATCTTAACCACTATAGTTTGCTCAAATCCCAAACTCATGTCCAGGTTTTAGAGTGAAAATCCCAGGCCAATACAAAGGCTTGTGTATGTCTGCTATTGAAATACAGGTGGTCTTGGTTTAATTAGCATTCATTCTGCAACTATTCAGGCATGTGATGATTGCTAAATGAGTAGCTACAACCAGTGTTCAAAGTCCCGACTATTGCAGCACCCCTCTGGTCCTGTAATTGTGAACTGGCCATATTTCTGACTGTTGCAGCATCTTGTGGTCATGTAATCCCATTTTGCAACCTTTCCTGCCAGCTTCCTACAAACAAAATCAATGGGAAAGCCAGCAGGAAATTGGAAGTTGTATTCAGCTCCTTGTAGCTGATCCCCTTGATCCTCATTTAACTACAGTAACTGGGGGGGAGGAGAGGCTGTCCAACTTTCATTGCTACATAACTTGATCACATGACATCATTCTTTATGACTGCATTGCTTAGTGACATATTCTGGTCCTAATTACTATTGGTAAGTGGAGGCAAGGGAAAATCAATCTAAATGAGAGGTAAACTATCCTCTTTTGCTTATATTGAACTTCTTAGCAGTAAATTTACTTCTATAAATTATAATCTCATTAGATGCAAAATAAAAAATGTTCATAAATATAATTTTAATTGAATTCTTTTGCAGCTTGCTGCTCTTCTGACTTTACATAATAAATGATATGGGTCAGATACAACATTGTTGGTGAATATGAACTAACTATTCCTGTAGCCATGTTTTTTGTATAATAAATAATTACTGTATTGTGGGGATATCCTTTATTAAATATATTTTATGGGTATATCATGATAGCAGAATAAAGGAGTATACATAAGTGGAAGATGGTCACCATGTAATCAAATAACAGATATTTTGGGGGCAAGCAATCCACTCAGCTATTTCTGGAAAATGGTTATAAACACGGAGTAGGATCTCAACTTTCCAATTTGTTTCAAAATAGTTCTATTAAACTAGAAATCTGAAGTTGTCCGTGCCCTTCTTGATGGCTTCTCATATATATTTGTTGTCTGCCATGGACTGACAGATAGGGCTGTTTTTATGTCTTTAATGTGTATAAAGCACCCAGCATTTTTAAGTACTCCCTGCAAAACATCAAAATAGATGACACTTGCTCCCGACAAGCTCTGAACTGTAATCAACATGATACAAATAGAAAAACAGAGTAGAAACAGGAAGCAAGCAACCACTGGAGCAATAACATTCACTCCTTCTTTAACAAAGACTGAGACACGGTTCTCTTCTTGCCATTATAGTGATACCTCAGTTTCATTACTGAGGAGAAAAAGTATCTGTTAAATCTGACCCAAATGTAAAAATGTCAGTTTCAGAATTACTGAACGTGTGTACTGTAAATTGATGAGAATAAATAAATTATGTCAACTGTCCGGGCAAAAGTCAGATTTCTCTGTTGTTTTTTATTGATGTATTTATATCCACCTTTATTTTTATAAATAACTCAATACCGCAAATAGACCTCATACTCCTTCCTCCTCCTGTTTTCACCATCACAATCACCCTGGCCCAAGGTCACCCACCAGGCTTTACTGCTGCCATTTCCAAGTGACTTGTGGTTCCTTGGCTCTTGAATTCTCAGCTCTGCTTGATTGTATGAAGCAGATGCTACTTTTTATCATTCTCTATGCCATTCATGCAATTCGGTGTGATACATTTATTTCTTTGTTTTTCTGCTGCTCATCCATTCGAAGGACCCAAAGCAACATACAATGAACAATTGATGTTAAAATAAAAAGTTCTAAAAAGTAATTAAAAGACAGCCCATTTTAAGGAAGTCAGAAAGATGGGTTGATCTTGGGCATTTGTTCTTGGGTTAACAGTATACTATATATGTATCAATTATTGAAAAGTGACATGAATCAGTCTCTTATCAAACAATATTTTTTGAGCTGTTGTATGGAGATCCTGTGCACAATCAGACACAATCTCACACAGATTTCAGAAAAATGAATTGAATCATAAACAGGGCAGGTTTCCTAAACTGAGGTACTTAACTGCAGAGTCTCGTAGAAGAAATGTATGTAGATGGATTAGATAAGCCTAAATAAAAAGTTCTTTATAAGGCTGTGAATAGATCCAGACATGAAGGGCAAAATTTAATTTGAAGCATGCATGAGCATGAACAAACAAAGCACCTGTTGAAAATCTTAAGCAAAACCCTTATTTTCCTGAGATTACATGACAGCTGCTCAGAACAGTCACATAAACCCAAGAAAAGATAAGGTGCTGTTTGCACAATTTTATATACTCTGAATCATACTTTGCCTTTTAAATCCAGATCTCAGCACAGCCGTACCAAATGTAGAAGATTGTGACTTTTTAAGGCCTTATCTCTAAAAGCACACATTGTAGAAAAATTTCTTCCTGATAGAATATGTAGTATTTTGGCCACTTATCACATCACTCAACAATAAAATAGCACCTAGGATCTTCTAATTTGCTCAGATACAGTAGTTTAAATCACAGTGATAGGTAGAGGCCAAGGCTTTTTGTTACACACACTAGTAGCATTTCTGGGGGATTGTTCCAGTACTGATTAGGTCAGATAAACCTTCCTTCCCTATCACAATAATTCCCAGAACTTGGTATTTCAAGTAAAAGTTTCTGTTAATGACTTTTAAACTTGACTGAGCATGAAATTAAAAAAGATTCTCAAGTTACTCCCTCAGGTGCTTAGATGCACACCAGCTGGCACAGAAAGAATCTCAGCCTCTTGCAAATATTGGGAGACTCTGGAGCTATGACAGTTTGATATAAAGAAGTATGCTGCACTTAAGAAGAATCAGTGTAGCTTATTGCTGGAGGCTGCTGAGCTCATATTTGTTTGATCAATGTCTTAATGCCAAGTTGTCCATCAGCACAATGTCACTGGCATCTGAAATATGTTAATGATGATGCTAGGCCCTACAATTCCTAATTACGTGACAGATCTCTAAGAAGCCTTGGTGGCACAGGAAGAGTTTTACAATTTCAAGGGGGGGGGCTTACATAGACAAAGCATACTCTTGAATCCCAGAAATCCAAGAAGAGTCAGGCCATAAAAGTCATAAAAAAGCAGGCAAGGAATTAGAAGAAAGTAAGAACATGAGTAAAAATCTTTGGATTGAGCATGGAGGGATCAATGATAACTTTGGGGAAAGTAATCTTGGTAATCTGCTAATAGCAGAAGGCAGATTGGAGAGCTGCCAAAACTACAGCTGCAGAAGTGAACTTCAGGGTGCCAGAATGAGCAGCTGGAAAGAAATTGAACAGTATTGAAAAAAGATAAGAAGTCAAAGATGTATATTTATTTTTTTGCTTCTTTGTTCTTGAATGGGTCATGCTGAAAATTTACATCCAGTAGAAATGGTTTAATGCAGAGGTAGAAAAAAACAATAAGGATGATGGTAAAATAATAGGTTCAAGGTGTGGATGTGAAGCAATTTGGTGAGGAGCTAATTATTAGGTTGTTAAAGAAAAAAAGTAGAGGGTGAAATAGGTCAAAGGAAAATTAGAAAAAGAAGAAGAGCAGTAGGAAAAGAAGATGGAGTCATAGAGGTCACCTTACAAGGCAAAATTGTGAGGAAGGGGGGAAGATTTATTAGAGATATCTAGAATCGGTATGGATGAAAGAAATGTGTATTGTTTCACCAGATGGCTGGCAGATGAGAAGAAACCATTACTTTTCAGAGAATGAAATTAGCTATCTCTTTTTGTTACCGTTTATTGCTAGATACAGTTTCTGAAAAGGAAAAGAGATGTTGACGGTGAATGACAAGGAACTAATTATTATATAGTATCATAGTATGCAATCCTCTATAAGGTACTTGTAACAGCTGTGCAGTGCTTTGAATTCTGTTAGGAAATGATCCTTTGAAATGCGGGATGGCAAAAGCAACACCTGTCTGCAATCTATTAAAGCAGCCACATCTGTTTCAGGTTTGTATGATTGCTGCAAGCAGGTTTATTAAGCTATGTTGTTTATTTAATTGTTCTTTTTTCATTTACAAGTGCATAGGTTTATGCCAAATCTGAGTATCACGTGTGTTTCCACGTTTTCTAATCCATATAGCTTGATACATATAGCTTGATAAGAACTTGTGAAAAATTGGGTCATGACCAACACATGCAAATCTCTATAATTTAAGCAAGGTGTATCATAAGTGAAACAGTAAACATGAATAAAAGTTTAGTACTACTGGCGCATATCATATCAGAATTATTCAGAAAATAATCTGAAATGCATTTGATCATTCAGTACACTGGCAGTTTTAATAATTTATAATATACCTTATTAGCATAGCCTTGTGCTTCAGCTATGTTATTGCCAAAACAAGTTGAAAGACCATTGCCACTGCCTTGCCTTGTGGCTGGGGAGTTTCCTTGTCTTTGGGAATCTCCTCTCCATCCTCAAAAATAATCCATTTCCCAGGTTTGATTAAGAAACCCTCTCACTTTTTATTTCTTTGGCATATTTCTTTTTCTATGGGTTTGTTCTTTCTAACCAGTAATCATTAAATTTATGAGGCATTTCTGTTCTCTTTTTCAGTTGTTTCTTTCTAAGGAAAAATGTATGTTCCGTGCTGCATTGTAAAAAAAAAGATTAATAATTAAAATACCATCATTATGGGACTTTTTTAAGACTTCATGTCAAACTGTCATGTCCCATTAAATCTAAAAGTTCCATTAAGAGTGAGCCTTAAGATGCCTTCAGTTTTAAGCATTAGTTATAATTTTAAAACAATTCAGGATGCAATTTTGAAAGTACCTTTTGAGAGACTTTGGAAATGTATGCAAAATGTTGCATCAAATCAATATAGATGTTGACTTTTATAATATTAATATTCATATGCTTTTATGGTGAACATAGGAAACTTAAGGTAATACATGGTGAAAATATGTACTGGGGCATTGTTGTGAATTAGCACATAATAAATCAAACAAGTTTAGCATTAAGATTTTATTCACAGGGATTTTTTTTCCTGTTAAAATTGCTCTCACTTGGGTTTAGACTCTACATGAGCAGAGTCCAGTGAGGTGATCGGTATGTTCTCTTGGGTCTGTGAATTCTGAAGAAGACAATAAGGTTTTCTGCAGCATGAGCTTGAGGATGGAACCGTGCTACTCCTGGCTCTTTTGAGCAGCAAGGAGAGATGTAACTAACTGATTGGATTCAAAAGTTGGAAAATGCTATCTTGGAAGGGCATCATGATAGGTCCCTGGAAAAAGGCAATGGTGTGTCTACTCATGTAGGAGCTGTTCTAGTTCCAATCACATTGCTCCTTTTTTTAATGAGGTTCTCCACTAAGCTCAGTTGGGTACATTTCTGGACCTCGTATGAGAGTTGGGAGTTAATATTATTATTTTACAGTAGTTCTGCTGCTTCCTGATTGGGATTCTTTAGGACAGGAATGTCAAACTGGCGGCTTGCAGACTGGATGTGTCACACAGAGGCCACGCCCACCCCAGCTCCACAAAGGGGAAAAACATTGTGAAACATCATATGACTGCAACGTGACGCCACACATTTGACACCCGTGCTTTAGGAGAAGGAGAGCTTGAGCTGGTGGCCATTCCTGTATGGGATGTTTCAGGATTTAGCAGTTCGCCCTCTATCCTTTAACATCTGTATGAAACCACTGTTAGAAGTTATAATTAGCTTTGGGATGAAGTATCATCGAATGCTGATGATACCCAACTGTTCTAGCTGTAATTAGAGATGCAGTAGAGGTCTTGACCTGGTGTTGGAAGCCATGGGAGTAGGGGAAAAATAAAGCTTCAACCCATTAAGATAGAAATGTTTACAAAAAATATTATGTGGGTCTTTGTTGATTTAGATTAATACTAGCACTTCCTCTGAAGTATCTGGTCCGTAGTTTGGAGGTTCTTCTGGACTGTCCTAGAGTAGTAATGGAGACCATGCTCAAGGAATCAGGGGAGCCTCTGCTCAGCTTCAGCTGGTGAGCCAGTTGTAGCCTTGCTTGGAATGGGAAAGTTTGGCAACTCTTTAGTGATAAATGCCCTTGAGTTTATAATCTGCATTGCACTTTACATAGGGCTACCTTTGAAGATTATCTTGGAGTTATAATTGGTGCAGAACAGTTTGGCCTGAAGTTAGTGATGAAAGTTACTACAACAATGTGATCAAGAGTTTTGGGATGCTCCACTAATTTTATTTGTTTGTTTATTAAATTTATATAGCTGCCTATCTCATTATCATGACTCTGGGCGATAAATTAAAAATTCAGAAAATAATACAAAGCAATCAAAAAATAACCACAAAGACATTAAAAAAAACAATAAAACTGCTAGAAACATAAAACCTAAATCAGTGAGGAGAGAATCATTTATTTTTCAAAAAGTACAACCACTTAATAAACTCTCCACCAATATGCATTTCTCTAGCATCTGGAAATTATAATTTTTACTATTATTCCTTGGGGAAGCTATTTTTGTGGTTCTATTATTCATATTCCCATATTTTTCCAACCAAATATTTATAGGGATTTTTTATTATTTTCAATATTTTGCTAAGAAAATGTTCTGTATATTACTTGAGCTATGCTTTAATTAATATAAACTAGAAGAAACAATGTTAGATCAGAATAAGTACTGCATTCTAATATTTTCATAATTGTGTTAGGAAACAACAGACAATATCTACAATGTAGGTGCTATAGAGTTATAACCGCTCATGATAGTTTCAGCTGTAGTTTTTGTTGGTTTGCTTATTCATACACAATAATATACAGTATAGTTTCAAATATCTACCTACCTATGTCTGTCTGTCTGTCTGTCTTAGTAGCTTGATCTGGATTCACTATTTAGTGAAAGCATGTGCCCAGCTGTCAAAAGATGTTCCCTTATCTGCATGTGTATATAGGTAGTCCTCGCTTACCAACAG
Source organism: Myanophis thanlyinensis (assembly GCA_017656035.1). NCBI lineage: Eukaryota > Metazoa > Chordata > Lepidosauria > Squamata > Homalopsidae > Myanophis > Myanophis thanlyinensis. The sequence continues at coordinate 9,133 of JAEANM010003558.1, forward strand.
TAATTGGGACCAGGAACTGTGTCATAAGTGACACAGTCATAAGTTGTATGTCACATAACCATGCTAATTTATGATAGCAATCCTGGTTGCTGTTGTTAAGAAAACCCTATGCCATCTGCTGTTGGCTTCCCCATTGACTTTGCTTGTTGGAAGCCAACAGTGAAAGCTGGAAATGATGATCTTGCAAAACTCTGAGGTCATCCTTTCAAGGCAGCCCAAGAGGCCGAATCGTGTTCACATGACCAAGGAGATACGATGAGGGCAGCAACTCTGTGGCCCTCCAGTAAGTATTAGCACCCTCGTAACTTCAAATGATTGCTGAACAAATGTACATTATATGAGGGCTACCTAAATTGCATATTTCATACAGTCCATTCATATAAGAATATTATAGTATCTTCCTTCCAGGAAACTCAAAGAGAAGGCATAAAAGCATAAACTGTTAAGGTACTTCATTTATTCATCAGTACATTTTAACTCATAGAAGTTAAAAAAAAAAAAAAAACCAGGGATGCTATTTGTATGGAAATTGTAAAGATGTAAAATGTACATGTTTTTGGCATCTCCTGTTTGATATTATTGATATTTTATAATATTGATATTTCATGATATTAAGAAGTGGAATCCATATCCATAAAGCCACGGGGCCATGGGGCGAGCAACGCTTTATTCTGATAGAATGAAAACAATCATGTAAGATTAAAGCAGTTAACAATTTGGAAAAATGAATAATTTTAACTAATACTTTAAATCGTAGATTCTTGTTCCTCCTTAATTGTAGCCATTATCAGTTTCTCCGAACACAGTACTATGTTTGTTACACGCCAGACCATTATGTAGATGGCCGTAGAATTTTATTTCGCATCTGTTTTAGAGATCCATAATGTGTATAAGCATGTGCTTGAACTATGCGTAATAAATAAACTACTATTTTAGTTTAAGCTACTTGAAAATAAAGCAATAGCTTATTTATTGTGCATAGATAGGATAGGATGGCTTTTACTAGTGCAGAGAAACTTAAGGATAGCAGCCATGCTTCTCTGATCTCTGTCACTTATTTGAGTTAGTCTTTCCTTGAGCTAATATGTACATATTATGAAAAGCTATCCCCACGTAATTAAAAATGAAGCGTACTTAGTTGTGACACTATTTACTTGTTACAGAAGTTCATTTTTTGCAAAGACTTATCATTTTGTGTGTGTGTAATTTATTGTTTGAATATTTTCCTGAACAAAAGATGAAGATTTGTAAGCATTTCCACAGCCCAATTAAAGCCTTGAAAATATCATGACATCTGCATATAAAAGTATAGCTAGTGGGGCTATCTGCCAGTCTAGGAGATGAAAGTCTCCCTTGGTGAAACAGAAGAATTGCTGTTCAATCTTACCTAGCTCCTTTCTGAGCACCTATAGAACCAAGGAATTGTCCATAATGGTCTAAAATATAAGGGCAACTTCAGTATTTCTGAATATCACTTTTTCTTGCACAGCCTATATTCTTTGTGCATTGAATTCTGTCATCATTTCCAGACGTTAATACAAATCTGAGCACTTGTTCGTATTTCATATTTTCCCAGAGCTATACGAGGTTTTTTTTTACTCTCAGGCATACATTTTTGTTGTTCTTTAATAATGCTTTGGAAAATACCCAGTGATGCTTTTTATCAAATCAAAATATTGTGAAATTTGATTTTCTAATCAATCAGTGATGTTTTGACATAACAATAAAATTCATAGTCAAAAGAGTGAGAGTTATTATCATATCAAGTAAAAGACTAATATTGAAACTCTATACATATCTTTTCAAAATAAGGTACATATATTTTAAAAATAAACACTACTGAATTTTTCCTTGTATATCATTGCAGTCTAAATGGAATGCCTGTTCTTGTGAAATTATGAAATGTTAGTTTAGGGACCCAAATGCATTCATTTAATCTAGAGTGTACTGTAAATTGTTAAAAGAATTTAATTTTTTTTAAATAGACATCCAAGGAAATTATGCCACAAGTGAATACTGTTATGTGCAAGTTTTTCTTCCAAATTTAATCAGTCTACCAAATGAAATCTATTATGAAATAGCTTTTGTTGCAAATTAGCAAAATGTTTAATAACTGATACTCTGTAGTTTCCAGTTTATTTCTTCATATAAAGGTTAATTGGCTTTGACTCTGGGAATGGAATACTTGTAACCAGTTATTAATTTTTCAAGATTCATTAGGCAATTTATTTTAATTACTCTCACCGTCATGACACAGAAATAACCATCTATTTAAGTAATATTGTATGATGAACTCTAATACTTTCTTCTGACTGGTAGTTGTAGATATGATTATTTCCTTGGACGATGTACTGCATTGGGTTTCTTTTTCTCCCTACATTTTTAAAATAATTTTCCATAGGTTCTCTGGATTCGTGACACCATAGTTAATCTTTGCATCATCATTCATGGTTATCCTAGAGCAGAAGCGTCAAACTCAAGGCCCATGGGCCGAATCTGACACATGGAGCCGCCCTAGAAACAATGAATAACCAACACACAGTGTCTCTGCCAGCGAAAATGGAGCTTGGCAGGACTACATGCAGCCTTCCCAAGCTCCGTTTTCGACTGTGAAGGCCTGCTGCAGTCCTCTGTCACAGCTCTATAGATGCTAGAGGTTTGAATGATTCTCTCAAGAGCTCAAAACAGGAAAATATAAGAGATTGATGCATACAGATGTCAGGGCTGCATCCAGCATGTTTGACACCCTCTCAGAGAAAACATAATTGAAACCTGATCATTACTGCCAGTATCAGTTTAAGGGTATATGGCACCACGAAATCACACAGAATTATGGCACCATCACCTGCCAATACAAAGATTTGCATTTTTATAATGCTTTGAAAAGAGGGACAGTGTTGGCACCCCGTGAGCCAACCAACTTTAGGCTGCTAAACAGTATTGGTTAAGGATAAAAGGGTGGCTTGAAAAGATAACAGCACAACATATAGATTTAAAACTTTAGGCTGTGGTTGCTGCAAATTTATTTTGAGGAAAATCAGGATTTGGGGGAGCAGGCACTTGATCCAGATTTCTAGGAGGATCAGCTAATGTTCAAATATATTGGATTTCTTTTTCTGAAGTCTAACCGTGCAGGCTGCTATATCTGTGTGTGTGATGGCAAAACTACAATCCTTTATTCAGATTATCACCAGTCAGGAAAGATTAAGGGTATCAAAATTGTGGATGCCAAAAATCCAAAATCAAACTCAGTTAATCAGCCCAAAGTCCTAAACTTACAATTAAAAGACTCATAGCTTATGACTGAATGATTAAGAACCATCCCACGATGTTTTATTTTGAATGATAGCAGCTCCTCAGATTCTCACACAGAAATTTTTCCAAGCTTCCTATCTGAGGGTCTTAATTTAAAAAGCAGCAAATAAAGTTTAAAAAGTCAGAGTTGATAAAGGAGGAAGAGGAGGGCACTAATCAATCACTTCTTTGTTGTGGAAGTGAAGCTTCACCCAAACTCCTTGTTTTCTGTTGTTCTTGTTTAAGTCCTTTGGTTTCTATATTCCAGTTACAGGAGTCATAGGTTTCTGTTATACCTGTTAAATCAAATTCAAATTCATCTTATTTTTTTCTACTGTCAATCATTGTATAGATAGCAGAGGCCATGAACCTATGTTCTTCCTCATTTTTTTTATTGATTTAATAGGCCCCATTACAGGAACCTTTTCACTTCCTTCTCCATTCCTTTGTCTGAGATTCTTTCTTCAGGGTTCTTGTCTCAAAACTCCAGGGAACTCAGTTTATGTCCTTCCTAATCAAGCTGGCCTTTCTTTAGCTAAACACTTTTTAGCAGTCCTTCCTTATGAGTTCAGTCATTTCGCTTGTTGTGTTTTTTTCTTGGTGCACGCACATTCATGGATGGTCTTTCTGTTTTCTACTAATACTGTTCCAAGTTAGGCAGAAATGGATATGGAGATTGCTTGCTGTGTTAGATTAGTTGTTACAGATTGTTAAGGAAAAGGCCTTGGGCATAACTGCCATTCAGCTGGAAGGACAAGGGGCCATTATGACCAGGTGGTCAGAATTTTCTTTTGTGATTTCATTCTAGTTTTTTATTATTATACACTTTATTCATTAAACATGAAACTCAGTCAACTGAGCATTTAAAATGTGTCACATTATTGACTGGCATTGATGGTTGATACAGGTTGCTGCCAGCATTCTAGGTGTTGTTGTTGTTGTTGTTATTATTGAATGTACCCGATCTTTCTCTTTATAAACATTTAATGCATCTTAAAGCAATGAAAACAAAAAACAAAAATCAGTACAGAATTGGTATCATTAGAATAACTTCCAGTTTAAAATCTTGACAAAAGAGATGGCTTTTTCTGTTTTCTTAAACTCTGAGGAGGGGAGGGAGAGACTACTGCATCTCATTGGAGCAGGTATGCCGTAGCGAGAAGCCTTGCAAGAGAAAACACACACAAACACATACACACATATAAGACAACCAGGTTTCTCATAAGAGGGGTATATTCGGAAAGCTAATCTCAGGGCAGGCTCATAGAAAGAGAAACAATGTATTATCTTTTTACTTTTTAATGGTCAATGCCAGTAACTTAAATTATCCCGTGCAAGTAAATGGTAGGCATAGCAGATCTGTCAGTTAAACATTTTGCAATCCCTATACTTTGTGCCAGTTAGCACCTGTCACATCTTGCCCCAGTTGTAATTCCAGACACTTTTGAAGGATATTCCCACAAGTAAGGGATTGCGCCATTACACATAGCCTGTTCTGCAAAACATGCACCAGTCTACCAGGGCCAGAGATTAGGTAAGGTATTGCACTTTGTCTTCTGTTAATGCTGCACAACGGCTACATTGCTGTCCTTATCTGCTTTAATGGGTGGTGTTCTGTCTCAGGCTTCAGACTCACACAGTTGCCAAGGAATGGAAGCATTTCACTACGACTAAGCAGATAACAGTGGAGAAGATTGTAAATCAAAATCTGTGCAAAAAGTGCTTACCTGAATAAGTCCATTTGAAATAGAAATAGAACACCCCAAATGCATTCTAGGAGTCAAAGAGCCAAGTTAGATACATATCTGGTCCAATAATCAATGTTCCAAGAACAAGGAGAAACAGGAACAAGAGTCATGAGCTGGAATTTGGAAAGGCTGTTTCCAACAAAGGCCGAAGGCAAAACAGCTACATAAAATTTTTCTGCACATAGTTGCCTGCAATTACTTAGACCTTGTCCTTTGTCTAGTGAGGAGCCATATTGAATAGCTCTGCTGGCCACTGCATGCATTGAGACCTGGAGCTTGCAGGTCATGTTTCCTCATCCGACCACTCCAACTGATCAACAGATTCCTGTGGTTGATCAGCCTCATCAGGTGAATCAAGGCTTGAATGCTGACAATCCATGTTCTGAATTTGAATGTGGCCTGTGACAGGTGGGGGAAGGCAGTAGAAAATCATAACCTGTGAGCTACAGTTGCTGCTGGTCATGTAGATCTCTTACCAATGCTGCTGCTTTCAAAGAAAAATATCTTTGCACTGTCCACTTTCCTTTGACATGCTTCTTGTATCATTTAAACTATACTGCTATTGCTCTGTAATTGTCTCTGCTTAATGGAATCTTTGTACTTGACTTATTATCAAATCAAATCAAATTTTATTCATCACATGCACAGTCATACATGGTACGAAATGCAGTGAAATGTGTATGCAACTGCTCATAACCGTAGGTAGTAGGACAAGAGAATAGTATAGACAGGGAGGGAGAATAAGTTAGGGAGTGGTTGAGAGAGGTAGATTATGGGAATACTTTATAGTCCTGGGTTTGTTGTGGTTTGGTTTCCCATCTTGCCTGTGGGAAGTAGCTTCTCCTTAGTCTCTCTGTGTTGGCTTTCAGTGAGCGGAGGCGCTTTCCTGACCGCATCATGATGAACAGTCTGTTGTTGGGGTGGCTGGGGTCCTTCATTATTTTCCTAGTAGTTTGGCATCATCTCTTGTAGATGGAGTACAGTTCAGGGAGCTTGGTGTGGATGATGCACTCTGCTATGCGCTCTGCTATTTCTAAAGGACATAGTCTGGTAGAGATCTGATGTGATGCCACTGTGCATGTAACACCCTACCAATTCCTCCTGTTGGAAATGATAAATGAGATATATTATTTCATTCAGGAAAACTCTAATTGGAGAAACAAAATAACCTCTAAAGTAGATGAAAGGACAGTTACCTTCTTTGGGCTGTTCAAGAAATATGAAGAATATCTGCAGAACCTGAGCCTGATATTGAATTGTGCACTCCATAGAAATCACATAAAGTAGCTTAGCTGGAATATAGAAAGCAAAATCATGTAGTAGCTAAGGCTGAAAAGGGGGCAGATTAATTAAAAGAAATCTGTCCAAAGAAGGGTTGCGAAAGCATTGAAGGGCTGACTAAAGGGCGTCATAGGAAAATCGGATGGACCCACAAAGAAAAGGAAATCTAAAACAGATTGAAACTGTACAAAACTCAGATCTCACTTTTATAGTCTGGTCAAGCCAGTAAGAGAGGGATGAAATTTAACCAGGAAGATTGGTTATTAAAATATTGTCAAAGCTCAGGTCTGTATCAGATGAAGCAGTGGTGAATTTTGAGCACCTCATGTACATCACTTTCCTTCTGAAGTATGCACAGGTATCCAGTGGCATACTTTTAAAATTCAGGTACTAACAAATTGCATCCAACCTCGGCTTCCCAATGAATATGCTCCATATTCATACATAGCAAATAAATATACATGATCATCACATTGTTGTTCTCAATCCAATCAATGAAATGAATGTTTCAGTGAAGCTGCCTCCTGAGAGAGAGAAGGAAAGGACGGTAAAGAGAATATTGGGACATGCTGAGCCAACATACTGTGGGATAGAAATAATGATCAGACTTGGTTGTGCTGAACTGTGTAAGTGACAGCAATGCTCCTGATTCACTTTAACATTGACTTGGTCTTGTAATGACACTAAAAACAAATGAATTGACATGATTTAAAACAGTGGGATTTTAGTCCTCTAGCTGGCAATAGCTGTATTGTTTTAGCAGTTGATGTCTTTGAAGAGATTAACCAAGTTTTTCCACTTATAGTAAAATGAAAGAAGGATTAGCTTATTCAGACTTAATGTAAAATATCCTTTGTGCTTGATATATGCCAAATATTGTCTGCAGTTATTCTCAATTTAATTTCTGCATTTCTCCACAGGAGTTCAGACATGCACCAGAGAATGACTCAGAATCAAAAGCCCGTCCATCTGTTGAGCGGCAAATCGTACAATTGAGCCACAGGATGGTGATGCAGTTGCCTTGGCAACACAAGAGAAAACTGCTGAAGATGCTGTCACTAAGTGTGGCTCTTCTAGCAGTTCTTATTGCCTTTTACTATGGAGACATTTAAATAGAAAACTGTGCCGAATGGTTATTCCATCAACAGATAACAGCTTGCCTGTTGAGAACTTCAGAATCTAATGTTTGATCATCAGAATCTATATAAAGCTTCCCTGAACTGGTAGAAATTCTTTTGTCTTCTTTTTTTTTAAATCAAGATTTCAACATCTCAATTTTTCATAAAATAGCTTCATTTTCATAAGCACATGAATGAAGGTTTTTTAAAAAATTACAACTATATTTCTTAAAAAACAGCTAATTCCTTGTTATTGTGTTCACCTGAAGCCTTATTAAAAACTATCGTTAAAGTACCTTGAGTCACTCTTTGTTCAGTAATGAAAATATTCAACTCAAAATTGTCAGGCAATTTAACTTATACGTATCTTTATAATCATAGGAGATCCATGATTCAAACCAATAGCAAAACTGTTGTCTGATAGGTTTTTAAATACAAAGAGACACAAAGTAGATGACTCGATATTTAAAGACTTAATGTTTTGCTTTTTACATTGAACATTCTTCATCTTCCATGATCAATTCATTGTTGAGTCATATAATCTTCCTTAAGCAATATAATCAATTTCATTTACTCCAGTTTATATAAATTCCCAGGCAATCAAATTTTCTGGATTTGTTGCAGTGGAAGGCTTCCTTGCCATAAGATAATTTCTCTCTTCCTCCTATAGCCACAGAGGAGCAATGTTGTCATTTTTTATGGTCCAACACATTTGAAAAGTTTCAAAGCATTGCTTCAAAGAATGTAGTGCAGTTCATCATATCGACAAATATCTCAGGACCTCTCCCCATTTCGGTAGCCTGCTTCAGATATTCTAAAATTGTAATCCACTGCTAATTAAGTGAAAGACCTACCATAATTTTTGCAAGGAAGTTCTGAGTTCTATATTGAGCAGACTTTATGGTCCCAAGAGTTTTATAGGAATTGGCCCTTTGAGGAAGCCAACAACCATAGAGTGTTTTCAGGACAGGAGCCAGAGCATCTGCTTTTACTTACCTGCTGGGATTATTTTGTGGTCTCACGGCCCTTCAGAACACTTGGCAGTAAGTCAGAGCAGACAAGAGGGGAGGATGGAAATTTTAAACTATTCTCTCTAGGAAATTCAACTAGCGTGAGATCATTCCTAGCCTAAACTTGAGAAGAGGTTCACTAAGAGACAGTAATGAGGAGCTAGTAATTCTAACTCAGTTTATTTAGTCTATTCTTTGTTTTTGTGAGATTATGTACCAATACATTCCATACTGAATTATCTAAAATTACAGAAAACATAAAAAATATCTTCCATCACCTTAAAAGGGGCCTGTAAAAAAGAATAAAACTGCCAAATTAATTTGCCCTTCAAATGTAAATAATGAAATCTTACTATTCTGCTTTAAAATTAACCTAATCCATTTTTATTTAAAGTATACAGTTAAGGACCTTTAAAGTCATATTTTAAGATTAATTCAGACTGAGTATTGTTTGTAACAGCCTGTGAGTTATGTACCTTCTGAGCTCAGCCACCTCTGTCACATTTCAGCCTGTAGATTTCAGGACATCTGACAGTACCTGTTTGTTTCAGTCCCAGTCCAAACTCCTAGATGGAAAGCTGGAGTTATATTTGAATTACAGCAAGTAATATTTAAAGTGGCAACAACTGGCAATTCTGATATTGAGCTTAGATGGAGCCATTACCCAGAATTCTTCTGGCCTGTTTGAGAAGCAATTACAATTTCACAGGTTGGAATTAAAATTCCCTGCAGTATGCAATAGAGTAACAAACTGTCAAAGTGATTTCAAGCTGCTAATCTCTCACTGTGGTATGAGTGAAAATAGAATTTCTCATATCCCATGTATAGGGCTGGCAACTTCAAAAGCTACGGATTCCTTCAAATCAGAATACATGTGGGAAAGCAGCATGATCTGCCCACACACATGATGTTCCTAGTATGGGGTGCTCTATTTTTTTTTTTTAAATTAGCTTGACTTTTATAACAAAGAGTTATGTGTGTCAATTCGAGATGCCACCAAGACCAACAGACCGCCCTTTACATTGGCAAATAGGATATCATCTGGCATGCTAAAATAACATAATTCTCATATGTACCCAGTTAATACAACAGATTCTAGCAGCTCAAATTAAAACGGACTTGTAGGGAAAGAGAGCTGCACAAAGTAAGTTTTAAGAGTTGTAATTGTTATAAATACTATTTCTGATCATGTATAGCACACATATAAGTATATTTCTCTTGGAATGTGCATCTCTGATTTGTTTGTTTATATTTAAATAATTTATATGGCCTCCCATCTCACAACAGTGATTCTGAGTGACATACAAGGATTAAAACACATAATCAGACCAAGTATCCCCCTAGGATATTTTCCACAAGAATATATGTTGGTGCTAGACAGAGAAAGCGCAGGTAGAAAACATGAGTTATCCTAAGATATACAGCATGTCTATAAAAAAAAGTGATTGTGCACTATCATATACAATTTGCACTGAGGAAGACGGCAGCTTGTTCTTCAAAGAATCTAAAAATTGACACAAGGTGGTAAAATAGAGGTTCTAGCCCAAAACCAAGCACAGGAAAAGGAAGAAAAGTGTCTCTGAGGTTTCATATGAGATTTCCAGGGTAGTGAGATAAAGCATCTGCAGAATCCTTTTTGGAAGGCAAGGCAGCCATATTATTGCAAGATCACCAGTAGGTTTTGCTATAATTCTTCAGTCATATATCCTGGACTAGAAAGGTTCTTTGTAATCACTGCTGTTTCACAAATATTCATTACTGGTGAATATTACATTTCATAAATATTAAAGTGCAGGGGCAGATCTTAAAATGCATCCAAACACAGGTGAAGTGCTGTTCTACAAATAAACTACAGCAAAAGTAATTCCTGGGAGTCCAGCTTCCCTGGCCTGTTCAGGTACGATATCAAAACAAGAGCTGTTGTCTTTTAGCAATCAGTTTTCAAAATACATACATTTAGCTTTTCTTTCTTGTTCTTAATTATTTGCCTAACCTTTCATCTTAAAAAAAATAGTGTCGGCTTACAAAACAGAAAGCATAGAAAATGATTGGTCTTTGCTGCATTCTTCTATCAGCAACATCTGGGTCAAAGGCTGATTGCTGACCCACCAAACTTCATGAACCAGGAAGTATATAAAGCTTGTTGCTACAGAGCACTAAAATATTTTAGGAAGAATATTGCTTCTCTTGTAACTGACCACAAAATCCATAGTACATGGAGAGGCTAGAAAAGGTGGCTGTGCAGTCTTTCTCCCGATGCAGTCAGTGGCATGGGTGCAGACAGATGTAAGTCTTGGACAAGGGAAGCAAACCAACCATTGATTTTTATAGACTCCTTTCCTTTCCTCTATTTCAGTCATGGGAAACTCATCTCAAGCCCAGTGAAAATGTGTATACTGAAGTGGAGACAACAGCAATGTGGAATTGTTTGGCACAAAGCAGTATCAGTTTTCTTCCTTTTTAAAAAAAAAAAAGGAATTGCTGCTTACAACCAGACTCTGCATGAGTTTGGAGATTAGCAGGCTACTAGTAGTGGTAAATCTACAACTACTGTATTAATACTATATTAATACAAATATTCCTAAACACATCCTGTATTAAGAGGTTGCAATGTACTTCTTATCCTGCATGTGGAAAAAAAATGACAATAAAGTAAGTTAATTGCTTATTCTGACATTCCACCTCTTTCCATTACAGGCTCTCAAGCTTTTCAGAACTGAAATATTTCACCTTGCAAAATTTATTTGCTGAAAAGTGAAATGAAAGAAGAAAAAATTCCTTTCTTGAAATAATATGTAGATCATTTCCAAGTTCCTGTTTCATATACATCAGCTGATCACTAACCTTTCTGTTCTCAAGCACATAGCTAGAATCTTCTCAGCAGATGATAGTAAAATGTCTTGCATGATGTTGTCCTGTAAAACTACAAAAAGAAAGGAATGTGAATCGAGACTAAATAAAGGAGAAATTTCCTGAGAGAGCAATTAACTAGTAGAACCTCTTGCCTTCTGAAGTTGTAGGTGCTTCAACACTGGAGGTTTCTAAGAAGAGAGGGGACAATTGTTTGTCTGAAATGGTATAGGGTTTCCTGCTTGAGCAGAGGATTAGACTAGAAGATTTCTTTGGCCAATCTATTTAATTTGTTTTAATTGTTTTTAATTTTTGTCGACTGTGTTTTTAGAAGGCTGTACACTGCTCCGAGTCCTTCGGGAGAGGGGTGGTATAGAAATTCTGCTATTAAATTAAAATTAAATTAAGATCTCCAAGGTCCCTTCCAACTCTGTTGTATTCTATTCAACAAGTTAAATTATTCAAAATAAGTTAAACTGATTCTAGTGTTATAAAACTATTTTTATCTAAAATAAAGGAATATAAAAGGTTAAGTTAAATAAACCACTTTGCCCCAAGAGGTTATGGTAGAATCGAATTCTAAAAACCAAATTCGTATATTAATTTCAAATGAATAGTGGTAAATAACAAGACTTTTTGTTTTATTAGAAGCATTGAAAATTTGTTAAAGAATATGAAAAATAATACTTATAGTTCTTTGGGTAAAAAGAATTGGATTTTTAAAAAATGTCTATGAAACATCATTTAATAGCCCTGGATATAAACCAGACCAAGGTGATTGAATTGGGATATTCCCTCAGCCTATAAAAACATCTTGAGTTATTTATTTGGAAAGAAAAAATATTGGTGTACAAATAATTTCTGAAAAATATTTGTTCCATCTGCTCAAGTCATCCCCACCCTAATTCTATCCAATACCAAGCATTTACATTCTCAAGGGTATGAAACCCATCATTTTTCATTGTGGGATTCCATTTTAAGTCTAAGGAAAATCTGCGCTTAACAGAAATACACCTGAATGTACTCCTGTGAAATCCCTCACGTTGAGGAAATATAGTGTAAGTACCCAAGTAGAGAGGCAGGAAAGCATAACAGAGAAAAACCATTTACGGATCGTATTTTTACTAAATGCTTTTTCATTAGAGGTGCTTTGAAATGGCTCAGCAACTCACATAATGTACACTGCAATCCTTTTCTGCTCTGTAGTTTTCTTACCATCAGCATTGCTTTTACAACAATGTCCTGCCCAGAAAAGCACAATGCCACATCTGAGAAATTGTCATAGGTCAAAACAGTGAGGTGCTACCGCTACGTCGTGTGTTCATAATAATGCACTTTTGCATATATCACTTCCTTGTATAGCCTATATGGAGATGAATGTTTTTATTCATCTTTTCATATTAAAAATATATATAACTATTCTTTTAAAAAAAGATGTTTGCTAAATACTTCATCAGTGCAAATCTATGTATTTGTGCAGTTTCCCCAGCCCACACTGAAAAGAGATGGAAAGCTGAGTGTACACAACCATTTTTAGAATCACTTTGTGTGAGGGATGAATTGGATTCTAACATTTATATAGACAGTGTATGATGACCTCTTAATCATGGCATGTAGTCACAAAAATCTGTAGTTCGTATCTGAATCTCTGCATGAAAGTTTTACCTCTCCAGATAAATATATTTGTATATCTCCCACCTTCTCCACACATCACTTACCCACTTGGACACCAGAAAAGGGAACTATGTTAAGATGCTCTTTGTAGA
>JAEANM010003559.1:0-22197 GCA_017656035.1 Myanophis thanlyinensis
GAAATTCAGCAGGTTCTAGCAGGTTCGCTAGAACCGGTAGTAAATTTTCTAAGCAGTTCGGAGAACTGGTTGTTAGAGGAAATCTCCTTTTGTTTTTTTTTCCATTTTACAGGGTTAATCCTGTAAGGAAGGCAGGAAAACAACATTCTGGTGTTGTTTCTAGCCTAATCTTTATTGCCCTGACCCCCATGACACCCCACAGGACACCTGTGTCCTGATCTGGTTTGTGAGCTGAGTTTCACTTTCCTATTCCCCCCCCCTCGCCTCCTCCTTCAAGTAAGACTCTGTTTGGGCCTCTGTTAATCTCTTTCTTCATTTTTGTGGTTGAGCGATACAGCTACTTTAGGTCAAATTGGATACCATTTTTAAAATGGTATAGGGTATCTTCTGGGAAAAAGAAGCAAGACTGTTAATTTTTAAAAAGGTCACAGCATAATTATTTTTTAGTCTGGGGGAATTTTGAGGGGGTAAATATGTGAATGGGAAAATCTGTGTGTGGGTACAAAGGAAGTAACAGAATTACAAAAGAATGAAAACAAGATAAATGAGCATGCAAAGATATATATAAAAAAATAATCTCTAAGTAAGTGTCTATCATATTGGTCTGTTCCTTGAGATGGAGTTTGAGATATATTTTTAAAAAGTAATTATACAATAAAAAAATAAAGCACTAAGAAGCTTTTGGAACTCTTTTGATGTAGCTTTTTTCAGTTAGTGAATCTCAAAATTGCTCATTGGAAAACTAGAATATTGTAGACTTTAAGATACCTTAAAGTTTCCAAGCTTGGGAAGCATTGGTGTGATTGTAACATTGCATTGTGTTCTAAGAAGGATATGACTAGTTAGGACAACTTGTAGATGAGAAAGGATCATGTTGATACATGCAAAATCCTAGTGGGATATAAAGGAATACCTGCCATGCGGATCAGCCAGTGAAGTAGCAGCATTGCTGGAGTTTGGAAGCCGTTGGGGGCCAGTTTTTTGAGCTGAAGATAGCAATGAATTTATTATTTTTGAAAATGATTTATACCTAATTTAGAGGTCACTAAAAAATATACAAAGGCTGGCCTGTTTTTAGCTCAGTTTGTTACCCATTTCTGTAACTTTCTTAATTTCTATTTATTAAATTTATATGGCACCATCTTGCTTTCCAAGGCAACTCTGGAGGTTTACAATGCAATAAAAATATAAATACAAACATAATTTATAAATATTACAAATTTAACTTTATAAACTTTAAGAGTTAAACGCAGACTGAAAACCAAGGGGTCCTTGGTGCTCTCTGAGATAGGTGGGTTTTTTTTGCAGATGGTTCATTACCAAACCAGGTAACATCATCAGCACAGAAGATGTTACCTACTTTGGTAATGAAATGTCTGTAAGAAAACAACCAACTTCAGAGACCCCCCAGGACCCCCCAGTTCAATCCTGAGCTACAATTATTCTCTTCTCTCAGTGAAAACCAGGGCCTTTAGTGGTATGGAGGTGCCTTCTCTGTCACTGCACAACCATCTCCAGCCTAGAGTGCCTTCCTTAGTGCTCCAAGCCAACTGGCAGAGCCAGGTTTTAAGACTGTTCTGGAAGGCCAGAAGGGTGGGGCAGATTTCACCTCTAGCAGGAAGCTGTTCCAAAGAGAGGGGGATTATGACAGAAAAGGCCCTTTTCCAAGATCCTGTCAGCTGAAATTCCTTGACTGTCAAGAGTCCATAGCAGGTCCCTTCTTTCAGAACAGGTGGGGCAGGCCAGTCCATTGGGCCAAGATATTCTGGACTCATGCCATAAAGGGCTTTGAAGACAATAACTAATGCCTTGAATTGGACCCTGAAGCAGATTGGTAAGAGTATAGCAAATGATGTCTGAGAAGAATAGCAAGAATGGAAGGAGGTGAAGGATTTACAAAGGTTTTCTTGAAGAAGGCAAAAACCTTCCTTGTTCATTTCTCTCTCTTCAACTCCCCCACACCTCATTTTTAGGCACCTGGGCGTTTTGTTAGGTTTGCATTGTTAAGTGAATTATTCTGATTTATGCTCCCAGAGCTAATCCACAAATCTGTGTGTACCTTTGTTTTGTTTTTCCCTTTGCATTTTGCAGTACAAGCCTCAGCTCAAAAAAAAAAAATAGTTTGAGAGAGGCTAGCCTGCAAACAAAAACTGTGGTTTCAGGTGACAGCACTGTTTGATGTTAAACGCATACAAAATGTGTATTTTGTCTGTTACAAAGGTCAAAGTTTTTGGTATGTTTCTTGTTTGAAGGGGATTCATTGCAGAGTGTTTATGTCGGAATGCCTGTGCCTTTGACAAGGACTAAAG
Source organism: Myanophis thanlyinensis (assembly GCA_017656035.1). Classification (NCBI taxonomy): domain Eukaryota; kingdom Metazoa; phylum Chordata; class Lepidosauria; order Squamata; family Homalopsidae; genus Myanophis; species Myanophis thanlyinensis. The sequence continues at coordinate 2,310 of JAEANM010003559.1, forward strand.
CAGACTTAATCTGTCTGTTCCCACAACACACTGAGCTCAGGACAGGCCTTCACGTCCCCCAAAGCCAAAAGACCAAATAATTTTTGTTATTTTTGTCCTGCCTGGCAATTCTGCCTGAAAGGCTTCTTGGAACAATGCCAGAGATGCTGAAGTAGGTTAGAGAACCAAACTCTAAGAGAATTATGTGGTAATTTGGAAAAATTATATGACAACTCTGTTCCCTTCCTCTTTCTCCACCCTCAGCCTTCACTTAGCCTTGTGGAAACCTTGACTGCAGTTGGAAAATCATCACTCTTATTTTGCACAAACTGTGTGCAGGCTACAAGATTCAGAATATGGGTTATAGTTGACATTTTGGCTCTGTGCAGGAGTGCCTAGTTGGTAGAACTTCTAAAGTCATCCCACAATCATGTCAAAAAACAGCAACAGGCTTTACATCACTTCAGCAAACTTAGGGACTCTATTAGCTATGAGTGGAGAAAATAGTCAATATAGTATTTATACATTATTTAAACAGAATTTTAAAAGCCATTAGTATATGCGATTTTTGTGCCAGTTCTAAAATAGAATTGTTGTAGCCCCATAATACAGTACCTGCTGTGTTGAAGCACTTAGATAATTTGTTTCTGGATGTGCTGCATTATCTTGAAACTGGCAAAAAAAAAAAGTTTGTTTTTGGAAAAAAAGAACCTCTAAGACTTTGTGGAGTTTATAAATGATGCTTCGAGGAACCACAGCTTTACCTTACCATCTGTTTATCAAATGCAACAGATGGATGTGCCATTCATAAAATCAGAGCCTTAATGGAGGAAAAGGAAAATATAAAAAGTTTTAGTCTCTTCCTGAAGCAGAATAAAGAAGGAAGTTATCTGCACTTTAGGGGCACAGGAATTATACAAGATAAATGCCCCTCCTGTATTGGATTTTTTTCCAAGGGATCGTGTGCAATCAATCCTCTGAAGATAATTAGAGTTCTCAGTTTGCTATATGAGGAAAACTCCTTTAGGTAAACTGAACCAAATGTATTTAAGGGTGTATATATCAAAACAAGCACTTTGAACAAAACCTTTAATTTTACTGACAAGCAACAGAAGAATCAATAAAGGCACTAACCAAGCTAAGCCAGCAAATCTAGAGATTGACACAGTAGCCAACTGATTGGAAATAGTCAAACTATATTCCAATACCAAAATAAGGAGTGTTAACAGAGTATGAAAATTATCGCACAATAGTTTTAGTTTCACGCGCTAGCAAAATAATACTAAAGATCATCCAATGTAAATTAGAGCTATACCTGGATAAACAGATGGCAGGTTTCCAAACCGGCTTTAGAAAAGGCTGTAAACATCAGACATTATATCTGATGTCCACTAGATAATTGAGAAAGCCAAAGAATGCCAAAAGAAAGTCACTCTGTGTTTCATTGATTACAGAAATGCCATCAATTTGTGTTGACCACATCAAGCCATAAAATGTGCTCAGAAAAATGGAAATCCCTGTACATCTTATTGTTCTGATGAGAAAGTTAGGTACAGATTAGGAATTTATAGCACAGACATAACATGGTAAAACAAACTGGCGCCAAGTTGGCAAAGGAGTGTATCCTCTCCTTTATTTATTCAGTCTATATACTGCATACCTATTAAAAGTAGCTAGAGTGGAATTAAATGAGCAGGGTTTTAAAACTGCTGAAAGAAACATCAATAACTTGCATAATGTTGATGACACTATTCTGATAGATCAGGGGTGTCAAACTTGATTTCATTGAGGGCCACATCAAGGTTGTGTTTGGCTAAGGGGGGGCATGGCCAGGGTGGGAGTGGCCAGCTTAATGTCACTCATCAAGGCTTCATTTTTGGCCATAACAGCCCTCCTGGGCTCCTTTTTCAGCCAAAAGGTTTCTTGCAGCCTTCTGCTAGTGAAAACAGCTTGAAGAGGCCATGCTGCCCACCTGGGCTCTGTTTTTGGCTGCAATAACCTCCTGCAGCCCTCTGCCAGAAAAAACAGAGCTAAGGGAGGTCACGCATGACCCACTGGGGGCTTAGTTTTTGGCCATGGTAGCCTCTAGCAGGTCACGTATGACCTTCTCGAGCTCCCTTTTTGCTGGCAGATGTACCACGGACAGTCCTTCACTGTTTCCACTCCATAGGCCAGATCCGCCCCCCTCCGCACCTTGAGTTTAACACCCATCATAAATGAAAATGCAATGGACCTGCAAGTCCAAATAAAACACAAGTAAAGGAGAAAATGAAGAAAATCATTATCAAGAACATACTGTAAATGACATCAGGGGATGAAGATTTGGTATGAAGATGTGGTAGATAGTTTCTGCCTACTAAGATTCAACCATCAATGATAAAGGAACAAAAGTGGAGAAATGTGCTACAAATCAGTACTCGGTAGAGGAGACATGAAAAGCTTAGAAAAGATATTCAGATGCAGTGATGTGTCTATACATACAAAGATCAGAATCATGCAAGCCAGGTATTCCCTATGGTGTTCTATGAAAGCAAAAGTTGGACTTTGAAGAAGCAGAATAGAAGGATTATTGATGCTTTTGAACTTTGCTCCTGGAGAAGAATCCGGAGAATATCATGGACAACCAAGAAAACAAACTGATGGATCATCAAAGAAATCAATCTGGAGTGCAAAGACCCAACTTTCTGGAAAAGGGTCTAAAGTGGAAAGAAAAAGAAGAGGACAATAGCCTCATCCAACAATATGGATGAACTCAGTTATAGTGATGGTGAGTGCACTTTTGGGAGTTCTGAAAGACCAGATATGGGAAAGGTTGTCATTGAGAAATTCTATGTGAAACCCTAAGGATTGAAAATGACTTCATGGTACATAATCAGTAAGCCTACAGTGGCATATTCTTTGGAATTCCCTTTAAATCTGATGAACGTACAAATTGTGTTGCCTTCCTGCAACCCAAAGAGTTAGAGCTGAGCTTTTATGTTTTAGATTTAAGGAAGGTAGAAGTTTTTATGGAAAAGAAGTCTTGTTTATTAAAAGGAACAATCAGAATAATTCCTTCATTTCTTTTTTTTTTTTACAAGTGTGTTTTACCCAACAGATTATGCACTTTCTTAATTTACTGGTCATCGGGTATTTCATGCTAAATCATTTAATTCTGCAACCACTTTCAAAAGTGCACAGTGTGATGCATTGTAATGGAAATACATTCAACTATTTAAGGCCAAACCAAAATGCAAGGATGGAGACCTGAAATTGTGCATCTCCTCTCTTTCATGTTTTATGAAAAATAGTTATTGAGCAGAAATCAATCCTCTTATACAGTATTACTGAAAATTATTTCCATGATGTTAGCAGTCATCTATAAGAATAAAGATACATATGCCCAGAATTGAATATCCAGGGCTAGTCTGCCTTTGAATTTGGAAAATCCATTTACTGTATTTTTTGGCATATAAGACACACCTGAGTATAAGACACACCAAGATTTAGAAGAGGAAAACAACAAAAAAAGTTTTTTTGCCTCCATGCACCCCATTTTGGGGTCTTTTTTCAGCCCCTATTTGAGGCTTTTTTGGTCTGTTTTGAGGCTTTTTTCAGCCCCTTTATGATGCTTTTTGACCCCTTTATGAGGCTTTTTTGGCCCGTTTTTGAGGCTTTTTAAGTCTGTTTTGGGGGCTTTTTTCAGCCCGTTTTTTCCAAAGAAAGCCTCAAAAACAGCCCAAAAAATCCTAGAAAATGGGCTTTAAAAAGCCCCGAAAATGGGTAAAAAACCTCAAAAACAGGGTGGAAAAAGGACCAGAAAAGGCCCCAAAATAGGGTGTGTGGAAGCCAAAAAAAGCCGGCGGGTGGATGGGGCTGTGGCAATATTTGCTGTATAAGACGCACAGACATTTTCACCCATTTGGGGGGGGGGAAGGTGTGTCTTATACGCCAAAAAATACAGTATATTTAACAATATAATAAGCTTCATTGTTGAGGGGAAGCAGGTGGAGAAATTTGGGGTGGATTTAATTATTTAAAGAGAATTCAGGTGAAGTTGTGACAAGATAGGTGGGAGACACACATACCCTTTTTTGTGCACCTGTCAGCTATCCCAGGATTATAAACGTGGAGCCATGATAGTGAAGGGAAAAAAATCTATTTTTTTCATCCCTTCCCTAGTGAAAATATTGAGCATTTCTATAAAATATCAGAAAGGTATATATTCAAAAAGTGATACTAATTCAGAGAGATACTGTTCAGCTTGGTTGCAAAACTGATATTAGTCTGTTGTTGCCTTAAAGGGACAGCTCCATTCTGAAAATCACATCACTGCTGATGTACTCTGGAATGAGATGACGTTTTGACTGGCATTTTATAGCAGTGATCCAAAAAGTGGTTCAGTTAGAGAACTGCTAATATGCCTTGGGATGATATTAATTGAAGGAGAGGGGAATCCAAAGTACTTATTCAAGAAGAGAGACTTGTGTTTTTGCAGGATTCATTGCTTTGCCCTGACTGTAAATATCCTGCTGTGCACAGGTAATACTGACTCTGCATGAGGGATGAAACGAAATTAGTTCGTACTGAGATGCAGCAATATCCATGCTCAGAAGATGCCTATTGACTCTTGGTGTATGTGACATGAAGTTGATCATGGGATGATAATATGTTGAATCAGACCATTGCTTTGCACCTTGCTCAGTTTTACATTTATGTTCATTAGAAGTAATTCCCCAAAGTTTTAGAATGAATGATTGCCCCGAAATTAGAGGAACAAAATGCATAATCTTTTACAAACAAAACTCAATATTTCTTTATTCAAATCATTAACTGCCCAGTTCCAATGGACATGCTGTAGTAGTATTGTACAACTAACAATACTTTTTTCAAAATATGTCTACCTCCAAATTCAGGACTTTAAAAAATACAATGCCTCTACATCAGTTATCCAATCTGGATCTTAAAATGTGTTTAAACCCGTTGGAATACTAAATCAAGTTTGAAAGAATGTATACATGGGGCTCCCCTTGAAGAGCATCCGGAGGCTGCAGTTGGTGCAGAGTGCGGCTGCGCGGATGATCCTCGGAGCTCCCATATTACACCTCTCCTGCGTGAGCTGCACTGGCTCCCTATGGCCTTCCGGGTACGATTCAAGGTGCTGGTTCTTACCTTCAAGGCGCTCCATGGCTTGGGACCTGGGTACTTACAGGAACGCCTGTTGCCACCATCAGCCTCCAGCCGACCTGTACATTCCCACAGGGCGGGCCTCCTTGGGGTTCCACTGTCTGGACAGTGTTGTCTGACAGCCCCAAGGTTCGAGCCTTCTCTGTGGGTGCACCCTCCCTTTGGAATGAATTGCCCCTGGAGATCCGGACCATCACGGACCTATGGACCTTCTGGCGCGCATTAAAAACCTACTTGTTCCAACAGGCTGGTCTGGCCTAGTACTATCAGTTGGGGTTTTTTAAATTAGTTTTTAAATTTTCAAATTTTTAACGTTTCAAATTTTTAACTCTTTATTTGGTTTTAATTCAATTATGACCAGCCACCGCACTTATTTTAAATTTAAATTTTGTTTTTTAAACTGTTATGTATTTGTGTTTTTTAAAAGGCTGTTCACCGCCTCAAGTCCTTTGGGAGGGAGGTGGTATAGAAGTCAAATAAAATAAAATAAATATAGATATATTAGGCTTACTATGTTGTGAATTACACATGTATTTTAGTTTATATAAATGCCTAATCTGTTTGTTTATACTTTTTTAAAAAGTTTGAAATCAGTTGGATGAACTTCCTTTACAGTTAATGCATTATTATTAACTTTACAAAAAAAAGTTGAAATCTGTCAAAAATATATTTTCCTGCTTCATTAATGAAATCTGATTTGAACTTATCAAGACAGAGATGGAAAAGAAATAGGCACTAGAAAGATAAAATAGCTATGAGAACAATCACCAAGCTCTGTGTAAATATCAAGAAGCTAAGTTAATAAATGTAGTTGGGCTGGTTAACCAAACACACTTCTGATGTTCACATAACACATTATTTTATGGTTTAAGTTATGGCTTGGTTCACATAACATGCTGACCAAATCCATTATAGCCTAAGGAGTCGCCCATCCATATCATTACTATTGTTTTATATTATGAAAGTCTAGAAGGTATTATGCTAACACATCTGTGGGAACTTGTTTGTGATTCAAGGAAATTGCACTGCTTTTTATTTGCACTGTATTTTCTAGAAAGCTATCTTTCTCCTTAAAGCTTTATAAAGTAATAGAATCACCCGGTTAATTTTATTTACTTATTAATTTTAGAAACTGCCCATTTTATTCACAGAGCGACTTTTATGATAAAAGGAAAACCTTCCCCATTGTCTGTTCAGATTTAGAAGCCACATATTTAAGATAAATGGAAAGAATATGCTTAGTTGGATTAGAGCAAGCTGAGAGGCAATTTGATCCTTTCCATAGTAGTACTTTAGTCACCTTAAACCCAAAATAAAACAACAAACTGCTATTTAACTCCAACTGCTAAATAACTTCAAAGAGTAATTAAGTTTGAGAATGGCATTTGATAATACAGGTAGTCCTTGACTTATAAACATTTGCTTAGTTACTGTTTAAAATTACAATTATAAAAAGGGACTTTCTCACACTTATGACCAGCATCCTCATAGTCATGTGATCAAAATCGAAATGCATGGCAACTGGCATGTATTTATGACTGTTGTTATGTCTCGGGGTTAGGTGATCACCTTTTGCAACCTGACAAGCAAAGTCAACAATTCACTTAACAACCATGTCACTAATTTAACAACTGCAATTATTTACTTAACATCCATGGCAAGAAGAGCCATAAAATGGGGCAAAACTTAACAAACAACTGTCTTGCTTAGCAACGAAAATGTTGGGCTCATTTGTGGTTGTAAGTTAGCTGTAGTCCAAGAGAGTCTGGGGATCATGGGGGATGATGTAGTGGTAGGGGTAAAGATAGGGTATGGGTGTGAGGTAAATTTTTGCTGGAGAAGTTGGCATTTTTTATAGCAGCTCCCAGTTTTGCATGTGAGATAATGATAGTTGTAGCAAAGATGCTGTTCCCCACCATAGCCTGAAGGAGTCCAAATGTTGAACTGATCTCTAAACTCCTTTCTCTCCCCTTAGCACGCTGCCCTGCCCCCATCTTTCTCCACAGAACTTTTCCCTCAAGGGAAATTTCTGGCTGAGAAAGGTTCAAATATGCTGAGTCACTTTTCCTCCTCCTCCTCTCTGTCCAAGACATTTTCAAGAGTTGTTCTTACAAAATAAGCAAAATATAACTAACAAGACACTTCCCTCCCTTTCATTCAGGTTCAGTTCTCCAGTGATGGTGTCTGTCTCCTTTGTTCAGCTTTGCGTATAAAAACTCACAGTAGCTCCCCATTAACTAAAAGTGTGTGGGTGTCTGTCTGTCTGTCTTACAATTCCGTTTATTTCCTAATGTGAAAATGTAACATGAGCAGATGGCAAGTCTTAGCAGACAAAATAAAGCCAGAGTCTCTTGAAGCAGATTTTAAGGATGATATAAATTTCTGTCATGAAGTTACAGTTAGTTAAATGGTGCTTACAAGTTAATGGATTTGTTGCACTTCAAACACTTGATACAAGTAGAGGTTCAGCCATTCATCACTCCTTGAGGAATAATAAAAAAGAATGGAGGTTCAAGACCAATTGGATGTTTTACTCATATTAGCATTGTCAAATTGGTGAAAATATAAATTGATGTTCAAAACAGATTCGTTTTGATTCCATTGGTAGTACTATTTTTCTGTGGAGTGTTTGTAGCATTTATAGTCCCTTTTTGGGAGAGAGGCGGTATATAAATTGAAATTGAAATAAATAAATATAGTGTATATAGTTTATTAATAATGCCTCTGCTCTGTATTAGTATCTTATTATCTCATATTAGTAAAAGCCAGATTTTTAACTATGGCTATAAAAGTGATACTTTTAATAGCAAATCAATGAACTGATCTAGTCTATCATGTAATATTTATCGAATATTTTACTTATACTATTTATTCCATGCCAAGTTTTTTTGTAACTTGCAGATAATTATGATTACGTTTGTAACTTACGTTTTTGGGCCTAAATAAAATTGATATTGTTTTCCTGGACATTTGCATTACAATATAGAGTAATTATTCTTAAAAATAAGAATTTGATTTCGCAAAGAAACTTCACTACTCCCAAACACAGCAGCATAAATTAGGGCTGAACCAGGATTGCATTTTGCACTTGTAGTTGATATTCATGCCCATAACTTGCACAATAAAAGTAAGGTACTTTTCTTTCCCCTAAATCTGGTAATGATTTGCAAACCTAATGCTTTTGGGAAAGGTAATATAGTAAGATGATTGTATTTTGTGACTGGGGAATGGGTAGGTTTGGCTTTCACAAAAAATTCCATATATTCTTGGCATATCAAATTAGTACAAACAAAAACTGTAGAGATTTGCTGTACAGCATTTACAGTGCCCTAAGCTGTTGTAAGATTTGTAGATATCTGGAATAAGTTCTTAGCAGATGAATATTATTATCATAATTATCTTCTTGACGCTTTCTTCCCTAGTAGTTTCCCCCCCCCCTCCATATACATTAAGGCAGACTTTATTACAGTATGTTCTGAGCGAATTCTTGCAAAAATAATGTGTTGAGGGCTGCATTGTCCACTGATAGTGGGCAGGAGTCAAAATAAGCACTAGTGATAAACATTATTTTTCTCCTCTCATATCTATTTGAGACAGGGTAGATTGTTTATGCCAGCTGTCTGAATTTCTTGCTTGCAATGAGCTTTGGAAATCAAAGGTTCTCATAAGAGTAGCCTAATAACTATTTATTTATTCAATTTATATATCTGTTCACCTCACAGCTGTGGTTTTGTTTATACAATTTATAACCATCAATAACTAATCAGAAAAACAGGGATCCTTGATAGTCTCTAAGCTTCATTGTTTTCATGCAGACGTTTGATTACCCAAACCAACACTAATGATGTTACCTAGTTTGGGTAATGAAACATCTGCAAGAAAACAACCAAGCTCACAGAGTACCAAGGGTCCCTCATTTCAACCCTGAGCTACAAATATTCTCCTTTATTGGAACCTGAAAAGAATTTTTTATCTAGCCAGAGACTGCCTATGAGTTTCAAAACTTGGGAGAAATTAATTTGAATGAATAACCGCTTCAAGGCAAATCAGTAGGTCAAGGAATCATGGCATATGTACTTTATTTGCAAAGCAGTACTGTTAATTATACACAACATGGCTTTTTTTCAAAGAAATCTAATCCAGTCATATAAATGAATCCTATATGAGACTCTCAGTCATTAGTCAAGCATATTATTGATCTTTGTGACATTTTTATCACTGCCTCAAAACTGTCAAGCTTTTACATTCCTCATTTTAAATCAAGTAACTATTTTTTTAATTCAAGCATCAAATGTGTCTTGTTTCTGCCTTGTAATGTTGTTAGGTTTTCAGCTCAGTTTGATTTGGGATTTGCTGGCCTTCGAAGAGCACGCCTTGTAATCCTTACTTAGCATTTTCACTTACTTATTCCAGTGTCATATCAACGTTTTCATGATCAGCATCTTACATATTTTTCTTAAATCATCTTGTTTGCTAAGTTAGATCGATTTGCCCTATATGCACATAAACAATTTTATAGGGTAATAAAATGCCAATTGAACTTAAAATTTAGTTCCGTATAATGATGTGGTATATACTCTGTAAACTAGCTGCTATTCTGTTGTCCTGCCAGAAACTGCATCCTATATTAGAGAAGGTAACTTTAAAGGTAAAAACTTAAATTCAAATCAAAAATTAAAATTGTTTTGAGAAACCACTATCAGAGTCACACTTTCAAGCCAAACTATTATGTGATCTTCTGAAAGTATTTTTACATAAATTGCAAGAACATCAGAATCACTGTCTTTATTTGGTCTCCCCATTATTGCTAGATATCACATGATTTAACCATACTTGGATTTATAATTCCAGGAATTTTCAATAGTTCTGACATGAAAATGGCTTTTAAAAAGATGTATGAGTAAAAAGGGATTGGATAGATTCAAGAAGTTTCAGTGCTCCCTCTGGCATGTCTCTAAATATTAGTTTCAGAAGAACAGTGGTATGAGAGAGTTTATAGCTTCAGACCGTGGCCATCTCAGAGCAGTGTTTCTCAGCCTTGGCATGAGAAGATGGATGGACTTCAATGTTAGAAGTTCCCAGCTGTATACTGTAGAAGACTACAATAACAAGAGATTACAACAGCAGATGAACTATAATAAATTTCATTCTAAATTGTTCAGCCAACCCCAGTGATAAACATAAGTGGCTAGATCTGAAAGGCTTAGAGGTCTGTTTATTAGAAAGAATAGCTACTATTTATTTTTCATAATCTAGTTAGCATAATAGGAATCAGTTACTAACCAAGACATGCACTTAAAGTTGTGTGTTTGGATTTAAGGCTCTATTTCTCAATGTTGGCAACTTGAAGTCCACATATCTTCAAGCCACCATAGTTCAGAAACATTTGGTTTAACATCGAACTTGAAGGCTCAAAGGGAAACAGAGACAAGCAGTTGCTAGCCTATATAAATGCCATTGCCCTCTTCTGCCTAAGAAATGAAGCTGTTTAAAAAATGGCCAGCATCCTCATAAGTGATGAATTCCAGGCAATTGGAGGGTTAATAACTATTTTAGGAAGTAGATGATGATCCTGGCAACAAAAACAGTTTAATGTCAAGTGATTCCATTTCCAGGTTGTGATGCCACTAAATATGAATATGGATTATTTTTGGATATGTGTGTAGGAGTAACAGAGCTTTCCTGGTCTGCCTGGAAAAGGCTAGCTAGGATTATTATTGTTATTTTTTGGGCAGTTGCTGTGGCCAGCAGTTGCTATTGCAGTTCTGCAGGTAGTTTACTTAGCAGAGAGAGCTTAGCCTGCGGAAGTCGCCATAATTTCTGTGGCTTCCGTTCCTGGTGCCCTTCCCCCTCGGTTGCAGTGCCAATGAGAGAGAGAGAGAGAGAGAGAGAGAGAGTATGTGGGTCCTGGAAAACCCTAGAATCTTGAAAAAATTGGAATCAAATTGTACTTCTAATTGGATTGAGAGGAGATATTAATAAATGCACGACAAGATACTACTCTTACTAGCTGTTCATATCTAAATTAAATTAATTAAATTAAATCTAAATTACCATTCATATAAGATGAAAGCGTAGTTTGTTTTTGTCCTGATCACATTAACTGTTTTTGGGAGAATGCCTCCTGGCACATTACTCAGAAACCATCTGCAGCCCAGCACAGAAAAAGCTGCACATCCATGCCAAAAATGATATGCAATAAAATTTTTGAAGGATGCTTCTTAATGGCTATGATAACTAGGATTGTATGATCCAACCATTGTTAGGGTTTTTCATGGCTCCAAATTTCTTTGCATGACATTTTTTTTCTATCAGTGAAAGCGATGGAGGTTCCTATTGCCTGCTGCTCTCTAAAAAAAAATTGCAGCAATCATTAGGAAAATTCTCATTCTTTACCAAATGTTGAACACGCTTTCTCTGTTAGGAAATCTGGTTATTTTTGCATCTTTTTTGAACCTATGAGATGCGTTTTATGAATACATAACGCTTCTCTTGTTAAAGTTTTATTTGTATGCCCTTTGTGTTCAGCATTGCCAAGAGGAGTAAACATGGAATTTGGGAGGGGATTTTTCACTTCCCATCTTTAGCTGAAAGATCTGGTGTCCTAGACTTGCGTGCTTAGAAAGCCTGCTCTCAACTACTATCCCTAGCAGATATAAAACCAATGGTTACTGTTTGTTGTATCTGCTATCTGTAAAATGTTCTTGGGCCTAGCATAAGTGTACATTTGTGCACACTGCTGACTGCCTGTTTCATAGTGTGCTGATTTTAAACCAGAGTACTTTAGGCAGTTCAGATATGTTGAATATTAAGGCTATTGTTACTGTACCTGATTACAAGAGGTTGCTTCTAATTAGATCAGGATTATCCACGCTAGTTAACAGCCTGTCATTATCAGTGGGAAATCTTGTGCCAAGTTAACTTCCTCTATTTAAGTTGCTTCCAGAAGTATGGGTATACAAATGTGGATGTACTAGAGTAATTTAGTGCCAGGCCTGAGCAAAAGCATGTGGATGCTTTAACTAGCCATTGCTTATCTCTCAGAAAAGGCGAAAGGGTCAGCATTGTTCAGAAGTGAAAGGCTTAATCCTTAAGTCTGCCTATTGATTCTTGCAATATTCCAATGGAGGGTCTGGTCTCATAAGGGAAAAGTGAGGCATGGGAAAGTAGAGGGTGCTTTCTTTGTGGGGGAAGGGTGTTCCTATCTTGTATTTTTAGTATTTTAACGTTGGCAATCGTTTATCTTTTATCAATGAAGAAAGGGAGGAGCCAGTTGCTATTTTAGAAGTGAGAGTTGACATTCTTCTCTAGAAAGAATTGTAGAAGCCCTAGGTCATCTTTAAGATGTTTGGGGAATTCTGGGAGTTGAAGTCCAAACATCTTAAAGTCACCATGGTTGAGAAACACTGACCTAGGTGGTTTCCAGCCACTTCGTTTTGCTGTGTAGCTACTTGAGCTGCACACAGCAACACGGCTGGACATTCCCTTTACAAAACCAGGAGGCAGATGGCCCCTCCTCCACATACCATCCTGCACATATTCTTCACCACACTTAGTAGGCCTCAAAATGGCTGTTTGGCTTTTTCCATACCATCAGCCTGGTGCCAGAGATGAAAGCTTGAGAGCCTACCATCCACCTTGTAGCTGCTTACTGTTTCATTGACACAGAGAGGAAATGCTGAGCGTAGAAAAAGCGAGCAGCAAGGAAGTATTCATTCGCATAGAGCACCATTTGTTGATTGTCACCTATGAGAACTGGTTTCTGCTGGTTGCCATTTTATGGTTGCTGAGGAGATGTAGTTGAAAACCTTGACAACCGCTTAAAACAGTGTCAGTCTTCAGGGAAGTATCATGCAGTGTCGTTCCCAGCCCAGGCTGGAAAGATGAGGGAAGATACATTGCAGTGCTGCTTCTGTTGCAAAAGAAGTAACTACTTAAGTAAAACATTGGGATTTTGCAACTATTTTGATAAGTACCCAATGCTTCCTTATTTTGTCTCTGCTTCCCCCACTCCCCACAAGGAAGAACCTCATGTACTCAGTCAAGTATTTATCTAAGTGAAGACAGGAAAGCCCCTTGGAGCAGTATTTCTCAACCTTGTTGACTTTTTAAAGATATTTGGGACTTCAACTCCAGCTGGCTGGGGAATTCTGGGAATTGAAGTTCACACTTCCTAAAACTTGCCAAGGTTGAGAAACTGCCTTAGAGGCATAATGTCTTATTTTCAGAGACACTGCTTCCAGTTCATGTTGACAGACGATAGTGGTAATTGCTGCTCTTTCCTTATTTGTAACATCTCCAGAAACTTCTAGTTGTCTTCAATATGATTAAGTTCATTCAATAAATGTTCCATAAAATGCAAGCTCATTCAATAAATGATCCATAAAGCCTCTCTTTGAGTTACAGAAATTCTGAAACCCTTTTCCAGTATTGAGGCAGACTGAAACATTGACATATTTTATTCATTGAAGAGTCCATGCTGATCTAGTTGAGCAGTATGGAGATGCTTTGGTTACATGCTCCACCTTCCAAGTAAGAGTAGCAGGCACCTGCATGATTTATAATGCAGACGCATCCCATCAACATTTTTAATGTTAAATTTCTATTTCTTTAATAACCCACAGAGGCACTTTAGAGGGAGAAAAGAGCAAAATATCAAGTTTTGCCTATTTCTGATACCTCAGAAAAACACAAGACAACCTGCTTTCTCAGGTGACTTGTTCTTACAGCATAAATCAGCAAAATATAGGTGCTTGAAGGGCACAGAAGCAAAGCATTAATTATGAATGTATTGGGTGTCACATTTTGATGAGTGGAATTCCTACCTTTGTACATAAATACACATCTTCCATTTGTCATTCAGATCTTCTGCGTTACATGTTACAGGAGCCGTAGTTGAGGATTTTCCCTTCAACATCTGGTTGGAATATCTTGGTCTGTCAGTATAACTTCATTGTATCAAATAAAAGATAGGGATTTTTTTTAAAAAAAAATGCATTAAATGTAGTTTCCCAATGTTTTTTTCAAAGAATAACTGGAATCATGAAACCTGTGCATTGAACCTAAACTCAAGCAGAATAGTTAGTCCTCAACTTACAACCACAATTGACCCCAGCATTTCTATTGCTAAGGGAGACGGTAAGTGAAGTTTGCCCCATTTTACGATCTTTGACAGTTGTTAAGTGAATCACTGCAATAAAATTAGTAACAAAGTTAAATGAATCTGATTTCCCCATTTACTTTGCTTGTTGGAAGGTTGCAAAAGGGGTGAAAAGGGCATGTCACTTTTTTCAGTGGCATTGTAACTTTGAACAGTCACTAAACAGTTTTAAGTCGAGGACTACCTATAAGGTCAAGAAAAAGATTTACACTGGTAGTTACGTCTCCCAAAAGGTCTACATGCTGAGAGCTTGAAAGTGGATGGCTACCTGACAAAAGTAATAAAATGGCAGCAATTACGCTTAGGAAGATATTCTTGTTAACGGAATTTATATAATCCCTCTAAATCAGGGGTTGGGAACGTATGGCTCATGAGCCAGGTGTGGCTCTTTTGAGAATTTCAGGTGGCTCGCAGAAAAAATAACAGTCTCGTCACCGGAAGCCCTTGTGGGCGACATCGCGGCTGCCATTTTGAAAATGGGCAGAGTGGCGGCCGCCATTTTGGATGACACATGAGGAAGCTGCAAACACCGTCTCTGGCCCCAGCAACTATTTCAGGCAACCTGGGGACCCTGTACGGGAGACAGCACCATTTTGGAGGCTACATGTGTTCAAAGCAGCCTCCCTCACTGGCCAGCAACCTTTGTGGGTGAGCGATGCCGTGGCCATTTTGGAAGAGGGCAAAATGGCGGCTGCCATTTTGGATTTATTATATGGCTCTTACTGAAATAAATTTCCAAATATTTTGCTTTCATGGCTCTCTGAGTCAAAAAGGTTCCCGACTCCTGCTCTAAATCTTACTCGTACATATCAGAGATTACAAATTCATAGTATAAAGTACTGCTTTTGTCACTACACCTGTTATACTCTGAATAACCATTCCATTTATTCTGTAATGAATTTGCTTGGGTAAATGTGGCTCAACATATCTGGAAACTGATCACATAAGTCACAAATGAGCACAAAGCAAGTGAGCTTTATAAGGTTAAATTTCTGTGCAGGTTCAATTTATCCAATTTCTGGGGTCTAAGGTAGAGGTGGGGAAAAACATGGGGGGATCATCTGGCACATCATTTCTCTATTGATTAAGGAGCCCCGTTTCCTTCTGTAGTGTGCATCAAAAGCTTTGTTTTACACAATTCTCAAAAGCTAATTTTGCTCTTTTGGCATTCAGAACCTCTGTAGTGCAATCCGGAGAAAAGCAAGGATTTTAAATAATGAAGAAATCTTTGCCACAGGCAAAACTTACACTTAAAATGAAAGGGTTAGCATTGTCTTTCCCCCATTATAACTACAGTAATAATGAATGAGGTGTTTTTCTCCCTTTGTATTTTTGGGGGGAAGGGATTGGTTCAGATTGAAGTTTGTTGTTTCAATTAATATGGCTTTAATCCTGAATTTACAACCTTCATTCATGAAAAGCTCAATGGAAGTTAAAAGCAAAAAATAGTTTCATTTAAATGTCCTAATACAATTGAATGTGTAACTTCTGAATATAAGTTACCTTCACTTAAAATATTTTCAAATGTCCTTAGTTCCATTTAGGTGTTTAAAAAATCAATTTCATATGTGGGTACACACAGAAATACAAGTTGTTAAAAGCAATTTAATTAAATATTTTAATTCTGTGATGTCCAACTTAACTTTTTTGTTTTTATTTCAGACATGTACTCCAGATGCACAGTGCAGTTATAACTTGCCTGAACTTTATAGAACGGAAGATTATTTTCCTATCAAATATATTGGTAGCAAGTATCAGAGCCATTAGTTCCATATTTATGCTTATTGCCTTATAGTCAAATAAACTATTTGGGTATTCTCCTTCCCACCTTCCTATTATTTTACATTTGTATCAGGGCAAAATTCATCATGGGAAAGAAAACATTGCTATTTCCAACATACTTTGTTTTAGTAGGATTATGGGAGTAATGAAACGTTTATTTTTTGTGTATTTGATACTTGAGGTATGTTAACATAAATAAAAAAAATCAAGAAACAAGGTTTAAAATGGAAAGAAAAAAATATTTGTGAAGACATGCTAGAAACTGCTTTATCACTTTGTAATTGTCAAAATGTTATATCTCAGCACTTCAGAACAAAAATCCCATTTCAAAAGTAATTTCCCTAATTATCTAGTATTTTTATTCAAAAGAAAAAATTTGAGATACTCAAATATATTACTGGTAGAAAAGGTTCTGTAGTGTATTTAGTGCAAGCAGAAGACTGCACCATTAATATATAGCACGCAGTATGAAAACCAGTTTGATGTACTAGTTAAGGGCAATATATTGTCTAGAAACCAGAGTTCTAATCATGCCTCACACACAAAATTAGACAGGTAAAATTTGGTCTCTCTCAGACCTAGTAAGAAAGTAGTGACAAACTATTTCTGAAAAATGTTGTCCAGAACACTACAAGTCTAGGCAGTCACCAGGAATCAACAGAGTTGAAGACAAAACAAAATACAATGGAAATTAAGTCAGTTATATTTACACACTTATGATGTCTGTAGCTAAATATATGCAATTGTTATGAACTTAACTTCAAAATGGTTTGCTTTTTGCTCATAGCCCTAAGGATACAACTGTTAGTTGTGTTTAAAAATTAAAATGATTCATTGTTTGAAGCTGAACAAACAGGAATTCTAAGACAGGGGTGTCAAATTCAATGTCCCCGGGCTGCATCAGGCCTGCAGGGTGCTTAAATCTGGCCAAGGCCGGCCTAGAAATATCAAAGGACCGGCCCGTGGTGCCTCTGCCGGCCAAAATGGGCTGCAGGGCCCCCCGTAAGCAGCTCCCCTGCAGCCCATTTCAGATGCCAACAGCACTCTACCGGCTAAAAACTGGCTGCACAGAGGCCCCCATGCAGCCCATTTTCCACCAGCAAAGTGCTGCAGAAGGACTGGATTACAATTATGTCGTACAATTGTTCTATTCCAGGGATGTTAAACTCAAGGCCTATGTGGAGGCCCCGTAAAGCCTCTATGCGTCCTGTTTTCAGCCAGTAGAATGCTGCAGGAGGACTAGGACTGGATTACAATTATGTGGCCTCAAGTAAGTGCCTGATCTGGATAGAAAACAAGCAACATCCTATGTTAATACTACAGTTTAATGCCAGATTTTACATAGTGTAAATCCATTTAATCTACAATCAACAATCTATAATTGACAGCCATTTCTATTTCCTATTCTGGAAATTTACCTCTGCTGTTAGATCTTGTATTATCATATTATTTATGCTATTGTATTTTTATTATTAAAATTCAATAGTATAAATAGCTTTTCTGCCTGGAAAAGCAGTTTACTATTAAACAATGGTAAACAATAAATTTAGAAATCAAAAGTTTAGTGGAGTATGAAAATAAGTAATAAATTTTTCCTCATGATATCTGATAGAAGAGATAAGAAAATGGGTGTAGTAAAGAACTGTGGAAAGAAGGGGAAAAAACGCATCTTGAGCCTGTGTCAAACACCCACCATGGCCACATCCTCCCACCACCGGCCCTCCAAGGTCAAACACAACCCTGATGAGGCCCTCAATGAAATCAAATTAGACACCCCTGTTCTAAGATCATTGCAATATACTTAAATCTGCAAAAATTGTCACCCGTCTGGTGCTCAAGCATTATCAATAAGTGTATTTGCTGGAAACAAAATGCCTTGGGAATATTTGCGCATAAAGAGAGGAACCATAAATGAAAGACAGCAACACCTGCTAAAGCTAAAGTAGGTAAGCAGTCTAATAGCAAGTATTGTATTTTTCAGTGTATAAGACACACCTAGCTTTTGGGGAGGAAAACAAGAAAAAAAAATCTGCCTCTGCCTCCTTGCAGCAAACATTCAACAGCCTGGTCAGCTTTAGCACAGCCTGGTTTAGCACAAGCAGCTGATTGGTGGCTGGCTCTGCCTCCCAGAATACCAACAATCAGCTGATCCAGGCTGCGGGGATCGCTGTGGCCTATCACTGTCTCCTTGCATCCCAGTTTTGGCTTGTTTTTCAGGCCAAAAAAAGGCTGGTGAGTGGGTAGGGCTTAGGCAACATTTGCTGTATAAAATGCACAGAAATTTTCACCCGCTTTTTTGGGGGGGAAAATGCATTTTATACATCGAAAAATACGGTAACTATTCAAAAGAGGAAGAAATCCTTGTTCAAATCAGAACACAGCAGATAGAAAATGAACACATCTTTAAGATTACCTAGAGCTGAACTCAACTCCTGGTGACTAGAACGTGGTCAGTTTCCCATGTATTCTTAGAAAGAAAAATATGGGAGTTTGTAAAAATAAAGTCTCCTTTAAGCCAATCTTTAATGTATCTTGGAATTTCATAGACAAGCTATGTTGTTTTCTAAGCAACTATACACACGATTTGCCATTACCTTCTGCCAATGCTTTCTTTCAATTTTCTAAGCTGCATTAGAAAACTTTTGCAGTTCTGGAATTCTGCTTACTAAGCCTTTTTTTTTTTTTTTGGGTGAGAGGGCACATTTGAGTAAGTGTTGATCTATAACCGGGGGTGAATAGATGCAGCTTAACATGTTTTGTAATGGGCCAGAGCTATTATGACAGGTATTTGGGTAGAGTATAACATACTTTCAACACATGAAACGTAAATAGCAGATTGCCAACTTTTGGTAAACTGGATTTTGTGGTCATTTGGTATCCAATTTATAATCTCTCAGAAACTGTTATGGTGCAGGTTTCTACTTTACCATTGATGTGTCTTTTTCTTGCAATAGTTCAAATGTAAAGTTACAGCATTAGTGGAATTTTTAAGTTAAATCTTTCTTAAGTATTTTTTACTGGAAATTATTGTAAATATTGTCAAGTTTATCGCAGTACAGATTTAGCAATTTTTTCCTCTGCTAGAACATACAATAAATACATCCTTGACTCCAGCAGACTGCATCACAATGCAATAAAACTATGCATTTAAATAGAAGCAAAATCTTATGAAAAAGGGAAGACATGTGTTAAGAACTAGACAATAATAATAATAAATCTTATAAAAATGTTCTACATTTTACTCTGCTACAGTAGAAATCTCATTATGGCAAAAATACACATTGACAATACTGTTAAAACGTGTGGATTTGCCCAAACTTGCTACCCTTCAATCCTATACACTGATTCTGTGGGAAAACTCAAATAGCGTATTTGCAAACAATGGGTATGAGACACATTTCAATCCATCTACTGATTTACTACAAGGAGCAAATCTTAAGAACTGTCAACTTAAAAAATACTACTTTGAAATATTTCAATAGGAGTGTTAAGCAAATCTTTAAACTATCATTCAAAACAAGCAATTTTAAAATGTTTGGATGTATTATGCTGCATATATGCAAATCCATATACAGTACTGTAACTTCAATACATTTCTGTTTGGTTTAGATTATATATTAACACTAGCTTGCACATAGATAGCTTATGTTTCTTAATACAGAACTTCTGTAAATAACTTCATTTTCTCAAGGCATAAACTCTAGCATCTGAATTTTCTTTCAACAAAAGTCATCACAATGACTTGGGAAACAGGTAATTCAGAATTTGTAATAAAGCAAATATTTACATTAAGCACAATAC
>JAEANM010003560.1:0-22196 GCA_017656035.1 Myanophis thanlyinensis
ATCCTTACCGCCTGTGGTCTACCGGTCAGGAAGTTGGAGATCCATCGGCATAGGGGTGAGTTAAGTCCCAGGTGTTCTAACTTGACAGTGAGTATGGAGGGAATTATTGTGTTGAATATTTAATATAATTTAATATAATATAATATTATATTAAATAAATAAATATAATTAATATAAATATTTAATATTTATATTTAACTTGTCTTATTCCCTTGTCATCAAATCTAGATACTGTATATCTTTTGGCTTTTACTTAAACGGTCAAACCAGGTATTATTCATTTTTATCACAGAAATTCCTTCCAACAATGACAATTGTAATTTTTTCCATCTTAGTATGTCCTTCTTAATTTGATTATAGAACCATTATCTATAAGCTGCTGGCGGTATTACTTGGCCTGTTGTGTGGATCCTTATGTGTTTTTAGGGGGCGGGGAATTTTGGTGGGTGGGGGTGTGAATGGGGATTGTTATGTGGACGTGTGTGTTGGGTCTAGTCTCTGGGTGTTATGTGAATTTTGGTGTGTGTGTGTGTGTGTGCATACGCACAATGACAATAAAGTATAATTCTAATTTTTAATATAATTGTTCTGAAATAATATGCAATTCATGTTAATCATACATAACCAAGTATTTCACTTTTTTCTAAATATTAAAACAGTATTTTTGCTCCTTCACCTTCATGTTAACATCTTCATTTTCTCATTAATTTTAAATCCAGCTAATCAATACTCCAAAATCTTTTATTTTTTCCTGTATTTCCAATTCTTCCAAAGAATTTTTCAGAATTATCACCAAATATCAGCAAACATCCTTAATTTATATATTCCACTTTTAATTCTCTTTCCAACAATTCTTTCATCTTATCTTATGTGTTTATTCACTACTTACTATTCAATACTTAGATTATTCTAAGATGAATAAGGGATATCCTTATTTTGTCCCTTTTTATATCTCACAAAGTTAATTTCTCCATTTACAATTATCTCAATTTAAAATTGTCTTTTGTGAAGTATAAATCAATTTTATTCATTTAGTAAAATTCACTCTCAAGGCAGGGTATGAGGCAGATGTTACCAAGATACTCACTCATCGTTCCAAAATTGAAATGTAACAATACAACATATTGAGAGAGGACCAATTGAGGGTATTCAAAATCTTAGGAATTGTCTTGTATGAATGTAGCCTGTGCTTTAGCTTGGCGAGCCATCCTACAATAGTGAGTCCAGTGAATTTTAAAAGCCAGTGCTTTTCCTAGGCTCCCCAAATTAAGAAGGGGACCTGCAACCATACGTTTTACAGTTAGACTAAGTTCCCACAGTTTCTTGCTGGGGATGGTCTGTCATTCAGCACTCCCTGTTTCGTGCACTGATCCAGGGTCTGCGATTCAGGCAGGAAAGAAGTAGCAGGAAGGCTGCGGTGCTTAAAGAAGAAAGATCTGCACCTCTGGAACAGGGGGAGAAAACAGCTTTGGGGCACCCCTTCCAGCCCGTCCTGAATTCCTGCCCTTGGGATCTGCCCTACACTACCCCAAGACTCCTTTACCGTTGTGACCATCTTCCCGTCCATCATCCGGCTCTGCTGATAGTCTCCTGACCCAAGCCAGAAAGCGGGTTTATCAGCGATTCAATGTGCAAACAAAGGGGCGCGGTCAGCTGTGGCCACGCCTCCCTTCATGACGCTTCCCCGTCTAAATGCAGAGGGCGGGGCCTGCTTGCACGACTGTAAAGGCCTGCTTGCAAGCCTGCTTTGAGCACGGCTGCAAAGCCGTTACCCGAGGCGCTGTGGTAAAGAGTCGGAAGAGGTGGGTGATTGCTGGGGAAGTCGCGGCGCGGTTGGGGCAGCGTGGCCTGGGTGCTCTTTCCGAGGCAGCGCAGGGAAGAGAGCAGAATTCACGCCGTTTTTTCTGGGGGAGGGAGGGCGCGTTTGAGTCCTGCGGTCTTCTGCCTTTCCGTGTTCAGGGCAAGATTCGTGTGCCGACTTGTCCCTTGTTCATTGCGAAAGCTCCGTCTCCCTTTCCAGCTTTTCGAGTTCAGTGATTTCTCCCTTTCCGAGTTTGCCTTGAACTTTGCCCCTTCCTTGCCGAGTGCCCTGAACCAGAAGAGCCCTGTCGGCTTCTCTGTAACAAAATATGTCTGCGGGAGGGTGGCGGAAAGGGAAATAAGCTCCGGAGCCTGGAGGACCGAGTCGCAAGTCAGCGGGCATTAGCGTGATGCAGCGAACGCGATGTTGTGAAACACACCAATCTGCATCACCCCCGAAACGGTGGGCTTCTTGGGGGGGGGGGGGATGTCAAGGCAGCGTGAACTAAGCAATGGTTTTGGGGAGTGAATCGCCCCAAAATCTGCGGCATTCACCAATGCTTGTTTGAAGAGCTCAGTTATGTGTCGACAGTACTTCATTTGGGTAGTAAACACGACAGCCAATCATACTTTAGATATGCAGCCAGTGTTCATGTTATCGTGCAAAGTATGGTTTCATGTACTGGAAAATTAGTTTAATTCCACAGATGTGTAGAAACTGAGCCATCCTATATCTTAGCGGCTGATGGAACATTTGGGATTTTGAGAAAGAATCATGGATGTCACAAAAAAAAACAACACTTTTAACAGGAAGGCAAAATACTTTCTAGGTCCACAAAACATACTGAACCATAAATGAACAATATAGTTGAGGCCAGGAAATATTGGGCCTAAAGTAAGTTAACCTAGACAGAGTTTAGTGGTTGTTGGAATCTAATCTCTTTAGCCACACAGACCTTAAAATTTCAAGAAAATAAAGCTAGCAATTTTATTTAGAAGAGCATTTCACCTTGAAGCACAGTCATTCCCCCCTCCCCCCATCATTTTTAAAAATTCAAAATGAATGATCTCTGGTGAAAACAGGATGGCAATTGTGCAACTATCCTTGCCCTAAAGACCTCCCTGCAGCTTTTGATACCATCAACTTCTGGATTGGTTCAGGGGGTGGGGGACATGGTATTGTGCTGTTCTACTTTCTTTCCCTAGGACTGATTCCAGTTGATGGTAGGGAAAGAGAGATCCTACCAACAGCCCCCAACCAAATGGGATGCCACAGGGGTTCTATGCTCTTCCTTCTCCTATTCAATATCTCTTATGAGGCCACTGGGTGAGTTCATCTGTTGCCACAAGATAAGGTAACATCAGTGCAGTACACTGACGACACCTAATTATACATCTCTGCTGCTGGAGAATTAAGCAATACTGTGGGTGTCTTATCCAGATGCCTGGAGGCTTGATGGGGAATAACAGGCTTCAGCTGAACGCTGACAAGACTGAGTGACTTAAAGTTTTGGATCCTTCCAATTCTAGGACTATGCTCTGTTTGGTGTGGGATGGGGTGGCACTGTCTCAGACACAATGTGCAATCTGAGGTCCCTCCTAACAATTCTTACTCAAAGAGCAGGTGGTAGTTGTGGTTAGGAGGCCTTTGCACAGCTTCACGTGCAAAGCGCCAGTTGTACTTATTCCTTGAGGGGGGAAGGCTCTGCTCACTGTCACTTATGACCTAGTCACCTCCCATTTAGACTTCTGTCGTGTGTTCTACATACGACTGCCCGTGAAACTTATCTGGAAGCTTCATGTGTGCAGAAAGCAGTGGTGCAAGTTGTTATATATATTACTAAAATAGTACATATTGGTTGCCAGTCTGCTTCTGGTTGCCCCCAATTCAAAGTGCTGATGTTGACCTTTAAAGCCCTTCATGGCATGGGACCAGATTAAGGGACTGCCCATCCCTAATTACATCTGCCCATCCCATCAATTCTAACAGAGAAAACATGCTGCAAGTCCCATCTGTCAGGAAATTTACATTTGGTGGGTCCCAGGAAGCAGGCCTACTCTGTTGTAAAAA
Organism: Myanophis thanlyinensis; assembly: GCA_017656035.1. Taxonomy (NCBI): domain Eukaryota; kingdom Metazoa; phylum Chordata; class Lepidosauria; order Squamata; family Homalopsidae; genus Myanophis; species Myanophis thanlyinensis. The sequence continues at coordinate 3,872 of JAEANM010003560.1, forward strand.
GTTAAAGGTTTCCCTGTCGGTTGTGTCCCACTTTAGGACACTGTTCATCTCCGTTTCTTGACTGAGGGAACCAGTGATGTCTGAAGATATTTTTCATAATCGCATGGCTCTACACTAAAGGCACACAGAATGCTATAACATTCCTACCAAAATGGTATCTATTAATCTACTTGCATTTGTATGCTTTCAAACTACTAGGTGGCCAGAAGCTGGGGCAAGTAACAGGAGCTCATCACTTGCAGGACCCACCTTATGGAATCATCTTCTCCTTCCCCCAGAAATGAGATTAGCACCATGCCTCTTAACATTCAACAAGTCCAGTGGTGGGATTCAAATAATTTACCCACCAGTTCTTTGCTCTAATGACCAGCCTAGTAGGTGTGGCTGGGTGGGCGTGGCCAACTCGATGCCATTCAAGGGGTGCTTCACCTCGCCTGGCCTCGTCACTGTGGGATGCTGCAATGGTCATGTATGAAAAATGGTCATGTCATTTTTTTCAATGCCATTGTAACTTTGAATGGTCACTAAATGAACTGTTGGAAGTATAAAAATACAAAAAGCTTCTTTGCTTCTTTGCAAAACGCTGCCCTAAATACCAATCATTGGATTAGAAATGGGGGAATACACACTGAAAATCAATGATAGCCATAGCCATCATGGAAACCTAAACTGTCTGAATACCTTCCTTTTCATTAGCAATACCTGCAACCCAGAGTTACAAATCAGGCAGGGTGCCAGAGCACCTTGAGGAATTAAAATAGTTAAAATGCAATGATAACTGTCATCAGCCAACTCTTGCTCATAAAGTGAAACCCTTTAGCAGAGAGGTCATTTAAACTCTCCAGAAAGTGGGTGGGCACACTTGGGCTACAAAATGCCTAGCTAAAGAGATAAATTAACAAAGTATATAGGGGACCCAGGTACAAGCCTCCCAAGCTTGTCAGGATCACAATAAAATTAGTACGTGACACAGATATCTAAAACTTCAAGCCTGATACCATGTTACTAAGCATTATTGTGGTATGATGCAACTGGTTTTACTATCGGTTAGGTTCCCGTGATACAATTGATTGATACAATCAATAGTTAAAATAAAGACAGCCCTTTCCTGCCTCCACTTCAGTGTATGAAATAAGCTTGCCAGGCCTTGTCTACAATCAGAGGGGGTGTGGGGAGATTAAATTTAATTTAGTCTTTTGGCAATTAAGAGTGCCGCTGCTTTAGGTAGAGTGGCAGGCAGTGTTTAGCAAATGACTTCTGCCTCGTGCCTGCTTGCTTGCCTTTCCAACTCTTATCGCTGCCTGCCTGCTGCTCTTTTGAACTATCTGGCAGTGAAGGTTCTTTGGAAGGGAGATTAATGTTTAGACATTGAATATAGCTAAAATGTGACTGGTTCCCATGATTTATATGCCCATTAGCAAAAAAAAATGAGATACATCTTGATAACATTGTCAGAAATAACATTGATGTATGTTTGCAGATTTGAAATTGCAGTAATTAATCAAAATAGTAAAAATTACTGTACTTTTTAAAAAAGTCCTTTATATATACATATACAATTTAGGGCCTATACAAAAGTAAACATACTTTTGGTGTGTTTTCTATCACAGAATAGTTGGCACACATTTGGGGCAATTATCAGGGACTTAGCAATACGGCTAAGATCTTAGATCACCCACTCTTGGATATGTCTCCTTGTTCTGCCCTTTTCTCACTCCTTTTCTTCCATTTCTATGTATCTTGCTTCAGAGATGGCGATGGAAGGTGAACCAAGTGGCCTTATCAGAATCACCCAGCTTTTTCTCCTCTCTACAGCCTGGGGAATGCAGATATGGGTAACCTTCATCGCAGGTATGTCTGTAGGGCAGCTAGTTAGAATGTTATTCTTCTGTGTGACAAAAAATTGGGTTAGAGGAGGTATAAGTTGGAAGGAGATAAACATCCATGTTTTCCAAATTTGCCAATACCATCCTCTAACATGTTTTTTCTGAACTCAATATCCTTGAAGACTCTTAGACTTTCAGCTCCTGTCACTGCTGCCAATGTCATTCTATTGTTTTCTTTGTTAGCTGTATGAAAGTCAAATGCCCAATTTTTACGTAGAAAAATGTGTTTTATGTAGAAATCTGAACTTCTCTTCCACTACCTAAAGAAAAGGATGTGTTTTAACCTATCTTCTTTGTCTCTAGGTTTTGTTCTTTTCCGAACTGTGAGCCGGCACACCTTTGCTCTAGTACAGAGCAAATTGTTTCCCTTCTATTTCTACACCTTACTTGGCTGCACATTCCTTAATCTTGCCATATTTGCTGCATACCATCCACGGGAACTTCTCAGCACCAGAGAAACTGTTCAGGTAAGTAACAATTAATGATTTAAAAACCTGCAGTTTTACATTCAGGAGCAGAAAGGCAGAAAGTATACAGGCACATTCTGAAAATGCCTTGAGCTTGTCATATCAGCATTCAAATTTCCCAACACAGCCATAATTACTTCTTATCATTCAATTCTGTAGCTACACAAGTGATAGCTGTTGATGAGGAAAAGACATTGATACTTGTTTCTCTGGGTAGCAATTTTAGTTTCAAAATGCTTTACATCCATGTACAAATATCCATGGCCAGGTTCTTATGAGATGAAGTGTTAGCTGCCTTCTTGGTTAAAGGATTAGGTAACCAGAATGATAGTGACATAGTGACATTCATTAAGGATGAATAGAGATAATACAATATCTCAAACTGAATAAGTCCCTATTTGTCTGTATTTAGTGGGCTTCTGAATAAACTGCTTTAGGATTGCAATTCTGCTTTCTGTCTCTCTCCCTGTCCCCAGTGTATAACATTTCTAAATCTTCTAGAATATTCCACCTCAGAGGGTGTATTTAGAATACTGTCATATTCCTTCCTTCCGTTTTGCTCTTTGCTCCCAGCCTTCATGGCTATATTTCAGAAGAAAAGCAAAGGTTCACATAAAATGCATTATAATAAATTAATAATTCTTGTTAAATGGATAATTATATATAACCTTTGCAGCAGAATATTTTGTGCCCTTTAAATATGCCTTTAATGAGCATATGCTATAATAAATTTGATTGTCTTTAGGATGCCATGAAGCCTTTTTTATAATTTATCAACTAACCAAGAACTCTACTAAATTAACATATATTTGTAATATTTACTACACAAAGACATTACAATATTTAGCATATCATGCCTTTTCATTTTGTCACCATTCCCATCTCTGGGAAATCTGAGTGTGAGTGTTTCAGCCTTACTCTAATTTCTTGTTTAGTGTGATTTTGTTATGCAGAGTAGATCCCAGGATGATATATGCAGCATTACGAGATCTTCCTAAGTCATTCTGGCCATATTTTTCAAATATAGAATGCAATAAATAAATAAATGATTTCATTTTTGTATAAAACAGCCTTCTTTGTCATGCTAAGAGCAACAAGAATACTCAAGTCAAGTCAAGTAGGTTTTATTGTCATTTCAACAATATACGGTACAGTACACAATGAAATGAAACAATGTTTCCCCAGGACCAAGGTGCTGTGACTGTGATGCTATTATTTGTGCAAGGTTTAATGAATAAATCACAATTAACTGGATTCACATAATACATACAAAGTCATAATTCTAAATTTACAGCTTCAGTGGCTGTGTTTATGCAACATGCTAATCTAAAACTAAACAAACCAGATTCTTGTCTAGCACATCTGAATCCTAGAGAGAAATTAAGGGCAGATATGCTGGGGGCTTTCAAAGTACAACAGTAGTGCTGCCTCAAAAGATAAGAGTTTTATTTATATCTTTTCTTCTAAGAACTTTTGACTTAGAAGAAAATACATGGGGCTGGGATGTGAAGCAGAATAATTACCTGGGCTTTAAAGGCAATTAGGGAGTAGTGGGATATTTTTTTTTTTCAGGATCCAATCTGAGTTGGTCAGTAGGACCAGAGGCTTACTCTTCTGAGCTTTCGGACTCATGCTGGAGCCCATCTTCAGGGAACTTCCTTTTTTTTTTTTCACCATTCACAGTAAAAATCGGGTCAGTATATGTATCTCCTTCCCTGTTTGTTAAACATGAGTATATAAGGGAAGCATCTAAATATTGTTAAGCACTGAAAAAAACTGTTTAGTGGTCATGTAATCACTTTATTGGTAGCTAATCAAGATCAACAAAACAAACTGAAATGATAGGATGATAGTGGTTGAAAATGATACTATGCAATACTATCATTTTCTTCTGCTCCTTGCAGACTTTATCTGGAAAATAATTGTATTTAGCTCTCCAAAAGTTTGTTTTGAGGCAATAAAATAAAAATCTTGGAGAAAGCATACAGATGTTATGTGTAGAATATGTGAACCACATATTTATCTGATAATGTCTGAATTAGTTGAAACATTGCTAAGAACCTACGGTTCCTCCCCTTAATTTTTCACCACAATCTCTTTGGATCATGAGAAATAATCTGCGTACTGAGCAAAATGTCAAGGACACAAGTGATTGACAAATGTACAACTTTGCTGGCCAACAGATTTTGCAATATTTCTGAAGCACTGGTGTTTTGTTAGAGCTGATCCTGTGCATAGAAAAGTTAGTATTCATATTGCACTAGTTCCTTTAATATATATAGAATAAATAGGGTGTAATGTGGAAAGCTGACTCTAACTTTGGGCCAATCACATTCTATCAGCAACCTACCTCATAGAATTGTGGAGAAAAATTGGTGAGAAGTTAATTTAAAATAAATTAATAATTAATAAATTTCATTAATTATTTTTCCTCTATGTAGCTAATTGACTCTTGACTGGTATAGTTGACAAAAGTGGTGAGCCCATGGTTTAGAGGTTAATACATCTACCTAATATTCAAGTAGCCCAGGTTCAAATCCCAGAAGGGTATGACTAACTGATAAGACCTAAATAGCTTGAAATAGATATATGTCTCGCTTTATTTCTCTTGTCAGTAAAACAGAAATTTAACAGTAAGTGACTCTTAAAAATGAGGAAAATCAGGTTCATCAACTGCCCTTTCATTTTTTCTAGAAATAAGAATGTAACTCCAGAACTTAAATAAAAAGATAATTACACACAGTAAATTGGAATCCAGAACCGGTCATGATACTTTGTGTCTTCCTTCTAGATCACACTCTTTTTTATTTGCCTCATTTTGGTTGCCACTAATGTCTCCTGGTTCTCCCACGTCACCACCAAGACCATGCTTAAGATGCAAGAGATTGAAAAGGAGCATGGCCTTGGACAGGAAGTGGGAAGTTCAGGTCAACGAGAGGCTTACCAACTTCTGAAGGAGAAGGATAGCAAATATCAGCACTTGCGCCAGAAGTTCTTCAAGTTTCATGGCTTGTCTTCTCTCTGCAATCTGGCTTGTGTTATCTGCACTGGGGTGAACTTGGCATTCATTGCCTTACAACTGGAGAGCCTGTAGTCTCTCCTTTGGGGTGTGTACCATTCCTCTAGAAACGAACAGGATACAGAATCCCCTCCTGAAGTATAAATTGGATTGTCCAATAACTGTGAAGGGATATTTAAATGTACAGCAAATTATCTGCATAAATTAATGCCATTTCTTTTTTAAAATCTTGATGCAATATTAGCTTGGGTTGTGATAAGTTAGGAGATTTTTATAACAACGTTTTATGATTTGTCATTGTCAGTAGGCTCCCTATTGTTAATGAGAGAGTAATACCAATTAATATCAATTGTATACCCAGGGAATAAGACTTTAATGGGACTCACTTTCAGCAGTAAGGTTCAGGATTCTGCTATCTTGAAATAAAATTTAAATATAGAATGCCTTGTATAAAAATTATTATTTATCTTTTGGAATTCTGCTTTTGGAATAAAGAAAGTTTACTATTAAAAATGTATCTACTTTGGTAGATTAATAGGCCTCTCTTTCTCTTGCTTATTTAGTAGACCCTTTGTCTCTCCCAGTTTCCAGCAGGCATTTTCATGTTGACAAGTAAATTAATGGCAGAACTCCTATTTTTTAATCCATAAAGTTTTAATCTATTGAACTGCATCATTTCAGTAACTACTCGGTTTCTTCTCTTAACTGGGTGACTAGTTCATACTATACCATTGTTTTATTCCTAAAACAGTTGGCTGGTTTCATACAATACCATGGTTAGAATGCAGTATTGCAGGCTGACACTGTCCACTGTTAAACCAGCTCAGTATTAACTCAGCCTTCCATCCTTCAGAGGTCAGTAAAATGAAGATCCAGATTGTTGGGGGCAATATGCTGACATTGTAAACTGCTCAGAGAATGCTGTAAAAACACTGTGGAGCAGTATATAGGTCTAAATCCTATTGCTATAAAATGCTAAAACATAAGCCATGATTCATGAACCACCGCTGTTGAGTTCACACTTTAAACTAAAATAGTTTGTATGATATTGGTTTAGTATGCTGCAATAAGCAGAGTTTGTTTTGTGATTTTATATGTAAGTTGTTTTGTCAAATTACTAAGACTAGGTCTATAAGTGAGAGTCATATATAACTTGGCCCATTCTTTGTGCTGTGCTTTCTAGGCCATCAGCCATAAATCAGGACCTAAAGCTGTTGTGAGGTATTGCTTTGAATGCAATAAGATATTTGAATTTTTTTAAAAAAGTCTAGTATTGGATGAACCAGGACAAATGGGTAATGAGCCTGCTGAATAGCCCATTTAAATGTAAGGTAAACGTAGGGAATATTTAACATTCTGCTCTGAATATCAAATCCTGGGCACCTCTGAACCTGAGAATACAATCCTGTTCCATCCAGCTCACTGTGCTACTCTGCCATCCATTCTAGGCAACATACTAAGGTCATAATTTAAGCCACAGCTGGCTCCATGCATCACACTAAATCATGGTTTGCTAAAAAGAGTAACTTAGTGAAGTTGACACTTGCTAAAGCATGACCCAAACAAGCCACATTACCTTTTAATATGTGTGTATTCAACCAATGATCAATTAGCACTCATCTTAACAGACCAATCCAGAGCTATGACTTGGTGATATTTACTTTACAGGTTTTCCTCAGCTACTTCCTTCTAACTAATACAAATTGTCCTTATGGGACTGCTATGTACTAAAGAGTGATACACCCTTTGATCATTGTACAGGTGAATAGATTTCTTGGTTCCATTTAATAAGCCGCCTGTGGGATTTTTTAAAAATCTCTTTTAAAAAATGCCTGTAAATCTCCTTTAGTATAGAGGAAAAAAGAATTGGCCTTATAGGGAGATTTTGCCTGTCTTTGATTGTAATGGAACCTCCGGTCACGACTGTAATTCATTCCAGAACTTTGGTCAGCAGCCGATTTAGTCATGACCGGAAGCAAGACTGACTGCATAGGAGTACACAAAAAAAATTGGCGCAGAAGGCAAAATTGGCGCAGAAGGGGAAATCTGCCATGCCATGTTTGATCACCACCCAAGTTTTTGTTTATGACCAGATGCAAACAGTTTGCAAAATTTTTGGTCAGCACCCAATTTGGTCATGGTAAGAGGCATTCGTGACCAGAGGTTCCACTGTATATGGATATGCCTATGATAAACTCAAGAGTGTGCCAAGTATTAACATGAAATCTTTGCAACATGCACAGACGCCAGACTAAAGCTAAGAAGATAGCAAAAGACCCCAGCCACCCCAACAATAGACTGTTTACCACGATGCGATCGGGAAAGCGTTTTCGCTCCCTGAAGGCAAACACAGAAAGAATGAGGAAAAGCTTCTTTCCACAGGCAATACGGACACTAAACCAGATACCACAAGAACACTAAGGACTATAACAGGAACCACGATTGTTTCTACATATACAAGATGTACCCACCTTCCCAACTATCCCCAACTTATTCCTGGCCTATTTCCTACCCTACCCATTCTGCCCTAACTTACCTGTGGTGAGTGGTTGCGTAAGCATTTCATTGCATATGGTACCATGTATGACTGTGCATGTGACCAATAAAATTTGAATTTGAATGTCCAATCAACATAATTCAACTTTTCAAGTACTTGTTAAAGTAGTTAAATCTACATGGCTTAGCTCTTACAATGTAACCCTTAATAATTCAGCTTTCCACAGCTTCCAGAAAACAGGCTGTTGTCAAGAAGAAAGATTACTGCTGTCCAGCAGAGAGTAAAATATACCCACTAAAGCTAAACTGTTAATTCTATCCCAGTGGGGCTGTGGGAGGCTGTGGTCTAAAAACAACAACAGAGGCATTGAATAAAGCACATTCATCAGGAGAACTGGATGCTGCCAAATATTTTCTGAGTAAAACAAGACAAGGTGATCTCAAATTGGAGAAAAACCCATGTCATGAACATACTAAGACAAAAAGGTCAATATACAGTATACAGTACAATAACATATGTCAATCTAAGTTGATAATGGAGAGGGGGGAAAGCTTATTCCTCCAGTCTTTCTAATTTTTGCATGAGCTTGAGTCAAACATCCTGAATTAGGCTTCTTGAACAATTTTAAAAAGCTAGGATAATTCTTGCATGTGAGCAATGCAATCATGACTTATTTGGCCAATTCCTGTCTCCTCCACCCCAAGCTACTTCAGCCTGTGTCAATTCATTAGACAATTCAGTAGGGCTTAAAAAAAGAAGTTAGGCCACCAGCAACAAATCAAACACATATAACAGAGAGAGCAAATTGGCAGCCAAACAATAGGGGGTTGACAGTGAGAACTTCTTCCTTTGACAGACAACATTAATGAAATGTTATTTCACACACAAATAATAAAGCATTATTTATTAGGGCTGATACTTCAGATCTGAAGCCCAAAAAGTGCTTAGTATATTGGATTACCATAGTGAAAAACTGCTCCACTAAAATGAGAACCAGAGATACGGAGATCTGAGTTTCAATTTTCTACATTGAAACACCAGTATAGTGTTCACTGGCCTAACCAAAGCAGACTGAGAGCCCCAAGTTTAGGTCAGCAAGGATGATATAGAAAAGAAGAAAATGGGCTAATCCATAGTAGATAATTAATTGCATGGTATAATCCTCAATTTTGCATCACTAATGGGACACATACTTGTATTCAAACCTTAAAGCTAGGTTTTGAGTTTCCTTACGCTGTCCTGAGCAGGGAAGCTGGCCCAGAAGTGAAATTCAGCAAGTTCTAACAAGTTCGTTAGAACCGGTAGTAAATTTTCTAAGTAGTTCAGAGAACCGGTTGTTAAAAGAAACCTTTTGTTTTTTCCACTTTACAGGATTAATCCTGTAAGGAAGGCAGGAAAGAAACATTTTGGTGTTGTCTCTAGCCTAATCTTTATTGCCCTGCCCACAGAAACTGCCCATCCAGTCACATGACCACCCAGCCACACCCACAGAACCGATAGTAAAAAAAATTGAATTCCACCACTGAGCTGGCCCCTTTGTTTGTCCATTGAGATACAATAGCCCTGTTTCACACGTGACACTTTTCGTCTCATATCTTCTGATTCACTTTGAATTGACTACATTTAGTCTAGCATCAGAAAAGTTTCTACATTCCTTGCTTGTTATTTGTTACATAGACAGAGGTAGTATTTAGTTGGTTTGGACCAGTTCTCCAGGATCAGTAGTAACGATTATGTGCAGTTTGGCGAACCGGAAAATCACACCACTGACTGGCATCTCTCCACCCGTCCCTCTCCCTCCTTTTTGTGCCTCACCTGTCTTGTGAAGTGCCTAGAGTCATGCCGGCAGCACAGCTGCTGCTGCTTTCTGGTTTCCTCACTTGCCTCGACCACACGGCCCAACTGATCTCTGCCTGGTGAGTCTTCCTTCATGTCTGACCTAGCTACCTCCCCTGCAGCCCTGCCATGCTTCCCTGCCTTCCCTGCTCCTTTCCATGTGGTCTGGCCCAGCCATGCTTGCCTGCCTTCTTTGCAGGGAAGGGAAGCAGCGGGCTGCTGCTGCCTTTCATTGGGGCGCATGGAGCGAGACAGACTTCCTCTTGCCATCTCTTCTCCCTCCTTGTGGCCGGGCATGGCAGGGCTTCCTGCCCCTCACTTAGCCACCTGCCCCCTCCTGGGCTGACTGATTTCTTCCAGGCAGCTCTTGCTCTGCCTTTCAATGTCAGCTGTCAAAGGCCAGGTTTTTGTGGGCAGAAGATTTTTCTCCACCTACCACCACACAGATGTCCTTGCTTTCCCCAAATTTTCCAAGCATTTCTTTACCTACCTGATTTCCAGCTCCATTGCATTTCTTGCCATCATGTGCAGGGAAACGAAAGTTTATGTGGGGCTAAAAAAAAGTTAAACCAATCAATTTCAACTTCTCATGAAACAAAAAGATCTCGCAAAGTTGGAATTGACTGAATTTTTTTCTTAGTCCCATAAACTTTTCTTTCCCTGCACATGATGGCGAAAAATGCGACGAAGGTGGAAATCAAGTAAGCAAAGAAATGCTTGGGAGAAGCGAAGGAATTTGGGCGGGGTGGGTGGTGAAAGCTCGGTGGTGCAGGGCTGCCATGGCAAAATGGGCAATGGAGCAGCCAACATGAGATAAGGAACAACAAAAAGCCCATCATACCACACCCACTCCTGCCGCCAAGCACACCCAGCTGTGCATGCACTTTCCATCACCTTCACCATTTTCCGCCATTTCCCACACTGTCTGGGAGGAAGGCTGCTTGTCCGTGCTGCTTCCTGCATTTCTTGCTGCTTCTTGCGCTGTCTGGGAGGCAGGCAGCTCGTCCCAGCAACTTCTTGCACTTTCCAGAGCTTCCCACTTGCCTCTGAATGCCGGCTGAATGCTCTCCTCTTGCCAATGGCTTCCTGGCATCACTTCTCCTTGTAGCACTGAGCTGCTTGGCTTTTGAAATCCAGTGCTACTTCTCCAGCTGCTGAGCTGAGTGCTCAGAGTGCTGGATTTCAAAAATCAAGGAGCTCAGTGCTACAAGGAGAAGAAATGCCAGGAAGCCATCAGCAAGTATCACAGGGCATTGCTGGAGCTGAGCGGGCTGTTGCTGGCCCAGGAACAGGAAGACTCTGAGGATGCCGCTTTGATTGCCACCTCTGCGAGGTCTACCAGTCTGGCAAACTCTTGGATGAGCAGAGGCAGCTGCTTTGCAGAATTGAAATCAACTGCTACAACAGGTAAGGCAGTCACTTTCAGGGGGCGGGGTTCAGCCCTGGGGTGGGTAAGGAAGGGAGAATGATGAGCAGGGAAGGGATTTTAAAAAAAAAAAATAGATTAGAAAATAATATGAGGGTTCTCTTTAGGAGTGATCAGGATGGACAGGATTAGGAATCAGAGGGACAGCTGAGGTCAGCTGTTTTAGAGACAAGGTCAGAAAGGATGTTGGAGATGGAGCTGCCAGGTAAGAGGTCAAGAGGAAGGCTAAAAAGGAGCTATATGGATGTGCTAAAAGAGAACATAAGTTAATTGGGGCGAGAGTAGAGGATGCCGAGGAAGAAGATGATTCGCTGTGGGGACCCCTAATGGGAATAGCCGAAAGAAGAAGAAGAAAATAATATGAGGGACTTTTGAGGAGAAAGCCCTGCACATTTGTGATATTGGAATGGATTATATGTCAACTCCTAGTGACCCTATTGGTTTTAAGTGTTGGGATTAAGCTCTTGGAAACTTTTGAAAGTATTCACTTTTGGTGACTGAGAGCAAAAGGTATTTAATGGCAGTACATTGGAAGTACCTTAGAATTCAAAACAATTTTTGGCAACAATACTTTATGAAAATAAAAATATTGGACCCTGTTTCCATATAATTATTTGTACTGTATTTTCCAATTATTTAAAGCTCATGTGATAACTTTTCCTACAAACTGTTCATGTTGACTATTTTGATAGGCTCTCTGAATTTGCAGAAAAGGTCCTCTGAGGAGGGTGGATTTGCAGTATTAAAATAGAAGACACAGAATTGTGATTTAATGACTGATCTATATGCTCTACCAATTATCTGAGGCCTAGGGTCCCTATTTGTACCATCCAGAGGGCCAATGTATGCCTGAACATATCTCGCTAATTGCTTGGCAATTTATCTACTCTACCTGTATTTATATATTCTTCAAAATATGTTTAAACTTTTTAAAAAATGGGAATCTGATTTGCCATAAAGCAAATCATATATTGCATTTGAATCCAAAATTCAGTGGTGCAGTACAAGAGGGCAAGTAAGAATACACAGTTAGGAAATGTTATTTAAAATAGATGCTTTGTAAACTTATCTGTGGCAAGTTTTCCCAGCCACTGTTTTGCAAAAGCATTCACAACAATAAATATGCATCAGAATCCAAATATAGGGTTTCAGCTTTATGTGACATTTATGGCTGCTTATTTTGTTTCTGCTACTAGTAAAGAAATGAGTGAGAAATCATTTTTAATTTGAAGTGGTGTGTGTGTGTAAAAGGCAGCATTGATCACTGATCATAACAGCACAAGAACAGGCACCAAAGCACCAGATCCATAGAAACAGGGATTTACCACACTAGAACCCAAGGGATAGATCAGTGTCTCTCAGCTGAAAGATGTATGGATGTTTAACTCCCAGAATTCTCCAGCCAGCCATCAAGGAATTTTCACAGAAGACTGTGGAGAATAATAGAGCTAAGAATCTGTGGGCCTTCCGGATCCAGAAGGACAGGCAGGCATTAGATAATCAATCAGACACTGTAGTAGTAGACAAATTAATAGACAAAGACCAGAAGAGCTCTGGAGGCCAGGCAAACGGGGAGAGGCAAGGTGCCCCTTGACATGAGTGATGTCAAGTTGGCCACATTCATCCAGTCACATGACATCTACCCAGCCACCCCCACCCACTCGCATGACCACCCAGCCACGCCCACAGAACTGGTTGTTTAAAAATTTGAATCCCACCATTGTACATAGATGAATATATAACAAATATAAAACAGAAAACATCAGTTTGTTTTCTTTGCTGTGCTAGTGGAGAATAAAAATCAAACTTCTAAATCCCACAGGGCACTCACACAGCATTTAACTGCAGTTCCCAAAAATAGCCAAACTTTTTCCTGGGACTGCAGAGCTGAAGGTTCAAACATGAAGGTTCAAAAGGATCCTGAAAGATTTGAACATTCGGCCTTTTTCCAGTAAAATTCAGTTTAATTGGAAGAAATGCAGAAATACACTAAGAGAAGAAAAACCAGTTGTAGAAATACAAGACAGTCACTATCTTGGTGGTAATTTAGAGACAGACCCAGATTCAAAATAAGGAGTAAATAAGGAGTCATTTCCTGATTGTGGTTGCTATTAAGCAATGGAATAGGCATCACTGATTATTTTCAAATTAAGATTGGGCAGCTATTTGTGATGGTCAATGATCCCTGGTCAAGAGCCCTGGTGGTGCAGTTAGAATGCAATATTGCAGGCAAACTGCTCACAGTTTGGAATTTTATCCTGATGGACTCAAAAGGCTGACTCACCCTTCCATCCTTCTGAAGTTGGTAAAATGAGGACACATTGTTGGGAGCAAGATTCTGACATTGTAAATTACTCAGAGGGTGTTGTAAAACATGGAGCAGTATAAAAATCTAAGTGCTATTGCTGCTTTCTAGGAGAGCTCCAAACTCCTTTTCCAACATCTTATATAGATGTTAGACTGTATCTTACCTGTATAATGATCTGTGAACTGAGTCCTAAAGTTATGTTCAATCTGAGTTTATTTATGGTAAACCAACCAGTTATCCAATTAACCTAATCTTCTGAATTTGCAAACAGACTGAACCATAAACCCAGCACATAGACTGAATTCACTGAACAAATTAGATTAAATGTGGTTCATTAGTTATTCTGTGTGACATGAATATAATCAGTTTTATATTTCTTACTAATTAAAATGTGTTTTTCAGTCAAAACAGCACTAGATGGTGCTACTTCACATATTCTTCCAAACTGCTTGAGACAGCAATCAATTCTTTGCTTAATTAAACAACACTTGTTTCTCCCCCCCCCCCTCCAAGGCAAAGCAAACTACTGTAGAAAGTTAGCACCCATCCCTCTCCTACAAGAATGAAATATTTTGAGAAATATTAAAAAGGCAGATTATATTTCTCTGGATGAGAAAAGAAGAAACATGCTCTTGGAAGCCCACCTTTCTTAATAGCCCTTCTGCTATATGTCAGTACTTAAGAGATAAAGAGATAACTACCTCTATTCATAAGCAAATAGTCTCCCCCAAGATCCAACAAAGGTAGGATTAGCCCTCAGCCACAATACTAGCCCAAAGCCCCTTCATTGCGGCATCTCAGTCGCGCCACTTGTAGCCATTCAAACTTCAACCAAATTTAGTTAAAATTCCTAGGATTTGTACATGGCCCCATGGGAATCTGACAATAACCAATAGAATACATGTTTTTGAACAGGAAGTTCAAGTGCAAAGCCTAAGAAAAGATAAATAACCTCCATTCTCAACTCCATGTGGTCAGCTGCCCAGGATCATCCAAGTTGTTCTCCTTCGTAATTAAAACATCTTTCCTTTTTTTTTCTTTCATGTTTTTTGTTTTTTTACATATACATCCACATCAATGCATGAACAGTGTGGCACCTGGGCATCATTCATTTTAGTACAAATAGCAATATTAATCATAATTCATTACATTAATCAAGCTTATATAATTCTGATGTTACACATATTTATATTAAGATATAATTGTTCATTAAATTGTTCAATATTTTGATGTACTATTCTAATAAAATCACAATATTTAAAGATACATACTAATACTATCATTCAACCTCTAATCTTTCCATTTTGTTTTTGCTTTTATTTTATTATATAAAAAAATCGAAATCAGAAACGCTGAGATACATCGGGAATATAATATCCAAATGTCTGCGCCGATGAAAGTTCGATGAAACTTTCTCAGGAGCAAGAAGGGGCTTACAGAGATTGCAGTCGAAACCCGTATTATTATATACCAATGAGGTCCCGCCACGAGGAAGGAAAATAAGAGTCTCCCGTAGCTGTAGCAGGGCGGTCGAGATCCGTAAGAATTCGAGGACAGCGCCTAAAAAGCGCTCTCCGGAGCTCCAGGCATCCTGCTTCCGCTTTCAGGCGAAGAACCGCCTTGAAATTCCTGGACCCGGCGTGGGTGGGGAAACAACTGGACGGGCGGGCGGCGGCTCCAGGTGGGAGTGGTTGGATGATGTGGAGCGTCACTTGCTGAGGTCGGCTGCAGGAAGGCGGCTCGGGCACTCCTTCCTTTTTCGCGGGTGGCTTTGCTCTCCTCCTGTGCAGATCAGGAGTTGCTGCTGCTGCTGCTGCATGTTCTCCTCTTCTCTGGAGCAACTAAATCAGTCTGAAAATCGCAGTTCCTTCCAGCCTGTGGGAGAAACCAGGCTCGGGTCCTTACGTCCCGTAGCCAGGCGAAGTAAGTCAGTCAATGATCTTGGTTTCTTCTGTAACTTTCGAAGGGCGCCCTACTGCCAATTGCAACGTCGGATTGCTTTCCGGGCAGCTGGCGTTGCGCAGCGTCGGGGTTGCTTTTGCTCCTCCTGTTCGCTAAGCAAGGCTGCAACTCCAAACTGTACGGATGCGAACTCCTTCTTTTGAGACTTCGGGGTGCGCTGACTGGGCGCGCCCGGGTTCTCCCGAGAAGGAAGGCGAAGGCGACCGTTTTGGGGTTGACGCAGGAAGGCCGTCTGGTTTGACTCTCCTTTATTCCAGAGTCACGAACGTGGGTATTTGGGAAGGGCCACGCATCCATTGCCTTCTCCGGCAACTGCGAACATCAGTTAGAGCTCCTTTTTGAAAAGGAGGGTAATAAAACTAATGGCATGTGATTACTGTACTTTATTTCTTAATGATCAGGGTTTATGTATTTAAATACCATGCAATCAACATCAGCAGAGTTCTGACTGGTGCTTTGTTTACAATTCACAGTGTTCTTTGAAGAATGTATGAAAATACTATTCTTTCTCAGTAAAAATAGGGAGAGGGGAGAAATAGGGGGCTCATCCCTTTGTTGGTAGCTAGTGGCTATTCAAAACAGCTGCACAGATTCCCCAGCCTGGCACTTTCAGGATGATTAACTATATTAACTATAATATTCATTATTCACAACTTGCAAGATCAGTTGGTAAATTTACTGTATGTTCTTACCAAATCCATTTGAAGAGCACCAAACCAGGGAAGGTTGTAGTAGCCTCTCTCTCTCTCTCTCTCTCATGCAGTTGGATATGTCTGGGGATCTGGTACTGTTTCCAACTGTTCAATGTAGATCTAAGGGTTGAAATCTATTCCTTCCTCTTAAGGAATCTTTGAAATCTGCTTAGTACTACTACAAGAACAACCAATGCGGAAGTTCCTACAGAATTAGTAGGAGACCATTAAAAGCAATGATTTAAACTTCTTTTGACCAGTTTCTGTGTTTTTACCAGAACAGATATAGTGAGTCTGATCTTTTGTAGCAACCTCAGCTGGCATCCACATCTGTGTGATGGTCCTGGAAGCTGTCAATACTTGCCATCTTTCTATCTCTGATCATTAGAAGCAGAGAGGGCACCTGCACACCTGAATGGCTCTTCCTGGTTTTTGAGCAATGAAACGTGGCATTCCTGGAGTCAAAACTGCTTGGGTGGAGTATACAGATAAGCTGATGGATCTAGGCTTTTTTTCTCTCACACAATTTGTACAGTTGACATTTTCCTTTTGTGTGGTTTTCCTTATCTACCTTGATTTAGGAGGACAGAAACAGAGGAGCAGTATTTAAAAAACCACAAAAGCTGGATTCACAGGTTGTGTGATTGTTTATTTTTGGCTTAGCATGTTGTATAAAGCCACCTATTATAACTTGTGAAGCATGGGTATTATAAAAAGCCTGTCGGGTTACAGTTGCTCAGCATAACATGATAAAAAGTGGCTTCACATAAAGTGTAAATTCAAATCAAGTTTATAAACCATAGTGGAATATTAGAGGACTATCCTAATAACATAAACCCAATAAAATTAATAGAAACTAAGTTAAGGTCTATTTCTTACTAAAAAGATAGAGCTGCATCTAAAGGGGATGCAGGATCCTAAAAGGATCTAAAAAATCAATACTTTATGTAGAAAATAATTGCTTGCTTCTCTTCTGGCTGGGGAATTCTGGGAGTTGAGGTTCATCATCCTCAAATTGCTGAGGTTGAGAAACACTAGTTAGATTTATCTTTCTTGCATAAAGGAGAAAAATCCTTGCTGGTTCAAATAATATAGTCCAAGTACAATTTTACCATATCATAAGCTTGCTTTAAAAACCCACCTGCAAGCATCACCTGCTGCTGCCTCCACCTGTGGCCCCATCTGGCTTTCAGGATGTTAGAATGTAAGCTTGCCTAGAAGTTGCTTGCTCTTACAAGAACTCCTCTGATTCCGTCTATTTGAGAACATTGTGGCTATTTTCAAAAAGAGAAAGAGACTTAGAAACATGCTTAAGAGCAATCTTATTCATTATCTCGTGTCCTAACTAAGGACTTGGGAATTGTAGACTAGCATCCTCCTTGAAAGTTAGTTAATTCCTATTACCTCTAATTCTTCTCTTTTTATCCCATTCTGCCCTTCCCCAAGCATCCTATGATACTTAAATCCCATTATCTCAAAGAAATACTCCATAATACACAGTAATCATGTTCACTAGCACTTCACTCCTGACATTTGACTATTGAAGTAATCTATTGATAGTAAAGAAGATCTGAATGCTGGTTAAAAATTAGAAAGACATTCTTTTGTATGGAAAGAATAATGACAGAATTCTTTACTTATTCTGTATTCAAATACAATTGGTATAAATTCAGATTATAATAATTGTTTTCATACATTTTTGCTGAGTTACCAATATCAAGCTAGTATTTGTAGACTTTGAAGAAATGGTTTATCTAAAAAGGATACATCTGTAGAATATTTTTACTCACTGAAAAAAGTTAAGAATCTTAATAGATTTGTCATGTTGTTTAACTTCAACATTTCAGTGCTGATGCTAATATTAGCATCAAAAGCATGCTGAAATTTCTGCTAAAAGAACCCTATGTCAATCTGAGTGCGCAATGTGTTTTATTCCTTAGGACTACAATAGAAAGGCTTAATTTGTTTTTTATGAACTAGTTATAATGTTTGGCATTTTTTTCAATTCTTATTAAATTGGAAAGGGAATATCCTAAGAAGACTCAGAAATCAAAGTTTGTATTGACCAGCCATGTAAATATGTTGGTGACTTCTGCAAACCACCCAGATAATGCTGTAAAGCACTATAGGGTGGTATGTAAGTCTAAGTGCTACGTTTATCCCCTATTGGGCCCAGACATCGGGTCCTTTTTTATTAAGTCTGTACCGGGGTTAGGGAGGGGGTTGAGCAAA